>JAOYMZ010050894.1:0-14014 GCA_025802335.1 Pinguicula primuliflora | reverse complement strand
GGTAAAAGTTAAGCATCTGAAATGAAATAATACCCAGGATGCACAGAGATGAAAGGTAAAAAGCTAAGTATCTGAAAAAGCTAAGTATCTGAAATCCAATATCCTGAGTAGCCTAAAGTTATGCAAGTCTAAAGTAGCCTAAAGTTATGCAAGCAATGAACATTACCTACAATTTGAATTTATAAACGAATCGCACTATCAGGCATTTCATCGAATACCTTAAATACAATATAATTTCATACAATTTGAGTTAATTCCATACCTTTCGAATTCTTGCTCGAACTCGTACGCTTGTCAATGAAGAAGGAAATGTAAGGATGAACGAAATCCTGAAGATTGCTAATCAAGGTTATTGCGAGCGAGGGCTGGAAATGAAAATGGAGACCTGCTTGATTAGGGTTCGTACAAGTTGAATGTGAGGGGAAAAATTGTGTGCAGAGACTTCTTCGTAGACGTGAAGTGAACATGCCGAACGAAAAAAAATAATGGGTGCTGGGTCGAAACCCGTGGGCCGGGTGCCAGGTTTCGACCCGGCACGTGTCTTTTAAAATCGACCTGCATCTTGGTCGTCGGATGTAAATCCTACGGCCAAGACACCAATTCGGTAGAAGGGTTCGTTCGGCATGGTAGCGTCCTGCAGGTGGAATTGGCTTGTATCAAAATTGGGGAAAATCATAAGAACCCTAATTGCAGTAAATTCGGAGGGCCACATAAATAATTTTATTTTATATAGGGAGTGGTTCCTATGCTCAGTCCTTGCGTGCTCAGTCCGTACTCAACTTTTCGTAGAACCATTCTTTTTCGAAATTGGTCGCACCATTGGAAAGCTTATACATTGTAGATGAAAATGCCCATGCTTTGGTCCGATTTCTGGCGACTTCAACGCCGGGAATTTCTAAAACCCTATTTAGGACTACTTAACCCAAAGGGATTTATAACCCTCCGTTAAACGGTGATAACGTCGTCAGAATATCACCAAAACTTGAACATATGCAATTCAATGTATAAGCTTTCCAATAGTGCGATCAATTTTGAAAACGGACGGTGTTACGAAAAGTTGAATACGGACTTAGCACGCAAGAACTGAGCACAAGAACCGTGGTGTATATATATACATTTATTTTATTATTATTATTATTTTCGAGTTGGAGGTTTTCACGGAAACAATCTCTCCATCCTGCTGTGGGGGTGAGGGTATGATTGCCTACATTCTACCCTCCTCAGACCCAGCCTAAGAGCGGGATTGACTGGATATGTTTGGTTTGGTTTGGTTTACCCTAAACCCCTAAACTTAAACCCTAGATCGGTTTTGTTTAGGACCTGATCCTGTCCTAAAGTCCGAAGTTCCAAATAAGTTCGGGACTTCGATCTTCGGGATGGCCCGAGGCCCGAATAAAAAAAAATTATGTTTATTTTTTGGTTGCACAACTCGAAAACAAACTGAAATCTTGATTCAATCCCATCACAAAAAATCAATTCTTTGAATTCCAAACAACCAATTAAGATATAAATTAAAATCAATTCCCTGAATTCCAAACAATATATTAAGACATGAATTAAAATAAATTTTTGGATTTATACAACCAATTTCCTCAAGATCAGAGAACAATCAAGTGAAGTTTTTATAACAAAAAGAAGAAATCACAAAAAGCTAAAGCAATCAGAGAATACCCAAAAAGTGAAGCTACCCAGATTAGAACAATATTTTGCGTACTTGTCAGCATTTGTATCCACTCGAAAGAATTTGGATCATCTCCCAAATTGAGTGATGTTTTCACTTGAAGTCTACTTTCATATTCACCATAAAGGGAATTGTACTCATCAAATAGGTCATCCATTGTTTTCTTAATCATCTCAAGGGTTGTCGTGCTCTCTTCCTTGTCGATCATCTTTGGCAACCAAAACTTGAACTAGTCGATCTTTATGAAATAATTCGAAACCAAAGATCGTGGTTTGATAGTTTTCTTTTTTATAATCCAATGGTTGTAACTGCTTCTTCTTCATACATTTCAACCTCCATATCCATGTTCAGGAAAATCTTCATGTGTACAATCTTCGCGTGTTCAATTCGTGTACAATTTATGTGTGGCACAATCCGTTTTTGAAATTGGTCGCACCATTGGAAAGCTTATACATTGTAGATGAAAATTCTCATGCTTTGGTCCGGTTTTGACGACTTTATTACCGTTTAATTTAGTTTCACATTTTTCCCTTAGGTTAAGTAGTCCTAAATAGGGTTTTAGAAATTTCTGGCGACGAAGTCGCTGAATGGGGACCAAAGCAGACGAAAACCGATGGTCAAATGGGATACACTCTGCTTGCCGAAGAACAGTGGGGGGACTCGGGTTGAGGAGAGCTCGAGATTCAAACCAAGCATTTCTGTTGAAACTAACTTGGGAGTTCTGCATGGGGCCACCTAAACTCTGGACACAGATTCTTACGGCTAAGTACTTGGATACTCGGCCAAATGCAGCAAGTTCTGGGAGGGGAAGGAGGGGGTCACACCTCTGGCAGCACATCTCATGTTACTTTGGGATCCTTAATGACCACTCCAAATGGGTCGTCGGTAATGGACGTCAAGCCCGCTTCTGGGTTGATGTCTGGCATTCGTTCGCCTCCCCTCTACTCCCTCACACACATTTACCAGTCTCTCCTGCTGATTATGTACTAACAGTTGCTAACTTTGTTGGCTCGACAAGTTATTGGGATTTGCCCCGATTATGCAGTTTGTTACCTCAGGACAAGATCGATCAGCTTTGCACAATTCTCCCCCCACAGGAGGGGGCGGCCCGGACAAACTGGTTTGGAAACACACGCCAAATGGAAAATTCAGCTGTGCATCGGCTGTTGAGACATTCCGTGTTCACCAGTCTTCCTCGAAGAGTACTCGATGGGAGGTTATCTGGGCACTCCCCGTCCCGGAAAACCTTAAAAGCCTTTCTGTGGAAGGTCCTACATAATGCCATATGGACTAACTACGAAAGGCACCGTCGAGGAATCTCGTAATCAAATGCTTGCCTTTCATGTGCCCAGGTTGAGACCACGCTTCAGCAATGCGCGATTGCCACCTGGTTAAAAGCATTTGGATTAATCTGTATCCTCATCTTCCTAGTTATTTTTATGACTGTGAGTCGTACCTGGAGTGGATATTTTTTGGGATTTCCTTGTCTACGAATTTGGCAAATTAGCAAACTGTTTTTGTCACTGCTTGTTGGCAGATTTGGTGTGCCACGAACGAGGAAATCTTCCACAATCAACCTTTTTGTCATCTAATCTTACTAAATTAAATATGCTGGAAGCTCCGGACAAATCGTAACGATGAAACCTTCCGAGCTAACCTGGTATCGGAAGCTACACTGAGGGTGCAAATTCTAGCGTATTTCTCATGCTTGCAGCAGACGTTAGGGCGAGGTGATAGTGAGTCATGCCAACAGGGATGACCTATGCACCTTGATCAAATAACCCCATCCAGCCTTGCACTAACGCGGTCTGCAAGTTTCTGTCTCTTCACTGATGCTGCGGTGTGTCGGAGTTCAGCCAGGGCGTCCTGCAGAGGCGTCTTACGTGACCATGAGAAGCAGTGGGTAGTAGGTTTCACTAAGCTCATTGGGACATGCTCAATTTTATCTGCTGAGCTATGGGCTATTAAGCATGGCCTCAGCCTGGTTCAAAATATGGGCATTCATAATGTCATTCTTCTCACCGACAGTTTGCAAGCGTCCAGTTCAAAATATGGGCATTCATAATGTCATTCTGCTCACCGACAGTTTGCAAGCGTCCAGACTGATTTCTGGTCGCTCCTCTGATGTTCTGCACTCCACATTGGTTGGCCAAATTCATCGGTTGTTGGACCTAAACTATATGGACTGGGGGGCGGTGGTCTACACGCCACAAACAAATAACCACGAAGCAGACTGCATGGCGAAAGCAGGCTTGTCAAACACATCAACTAGTTTGATCCTATACTCTATTGTTCCTAATTTCTTGGAGGAAATTCTTGCATGCCCTAGCAAGTTACCACAAGGGGCACTGCCTATGGGCTCTCATAAGTAGCAAGAGGCGGCACATGTCCCAACTCATTGCACCCAGGGGGATGATGAGTATGATCGCTCTATCCCGCACGCTGGGGGGGCGGACGGGATAAGAGGATCTGATCCTTTTGTGCTGCATCAATCCTCTACGGGTTTTGGTATATTTCACGGCGGTCGATCTAAGGTTAGCTCCACATTCTACTTTGATCCACCTTGAAGGACCATGTTTGACCTCTTGTTTTTCTCATTTTTTTCCTGCTTGGCTACGGCTTCCATTATATGAAAGAAAAAGTAGTAGAAGAATTATAGAAGAAAAAGGAGAATAATGTATGGGAGAATAGAGCATTAATCTTCACATTCATTTGCTTATAAACAAGACAATTAACTCAATTCAGTTTTTAAGAAAAAACTCAATTCACTTTTTAAAAAAAAAACTCAATTCACTTTGACCAAACTATCTTTATCAAATATTGTCCGAGTCTCTATCCTATTATTACGTACAAAGAGACACTTCTCACAATGTACAATATACATATATATATCTGATGATACATGGCTTCATATCAACAAAGAGAAACTAAAAGAAGAAATGCCAATTCTGAGAGCAACATCCAGATGCATTTCAACTGGGGAGGCAGCACTCCAGAGCCAATGGATGAGCCGGGGATTTGTCTCAAGCACGATACCATCACAAAAAGTAAGTCTTAAACTATATTCATAGGCATTTGTAAAAAAGAAATAATGTCATCATAGGTAGAATTTTGTTCAAAGGAAAAGATCGATAAGCATACATGTGGAAAGATTATCGAAGCAGCTGAGGCGGTGAAAGATGGGACCAAAGATGTTGTTAATGAAGTGAAACGTGTTGGTGAAGTAGTGACGGAGAAGGTCGCCACTACTGCAGGAAATGTAAGGCCCAGTCTTTCTTTTTATAGGTCATACTTATGTTCGAGAAGGCGGTCATCTAGCTATTGGACAGTCGCCCTCCGCTCTGTCCGAATACTCGCTTCGGCCGCTTATATGAACATGACCGCCTAGGTACTGGGTGGCTTCTGACCGCTCATAGTCTGCCCAGCACTTGATCGAACACTGAATCAAACACAACACACAACACACACAAATGCATAATTTATATTGTATCCCAGGCCTCTCTCTGATTGCTGATTTTTAGATGGTGGTGGATGTGGCTAAGCAAGGTTTCGAGAAGGCAGCACAAAATGCAGATAGCAAAAGTAGCAAGGATTTCTTAGACACTGCAAAAACTGCTGCTGAAGCTTTCAGAGAAAGAGCCGACAGCAAAAAAAATGAATAATTCATCTAAAACCAGTCAGAAGAACACTGCGTCCATGCTAATGTAGTTCTAAGATTTCTCCAAGTATAAGCGGTTGTACTTAATGAACTATATAATAACAGTATTTCAAGAATTCACTGACATAAATTTCCATTCAGTGAACGAAGGAAATGATACCACTTTCACTTAGGGGCATGTATAAATGCAAAAAATGTCATTAAAAATCAAACATGATCCCCAAAAAAGAGAGAGGAATTCAAATTCATAAGAGTTAACCCGGAATATACATTTGCCCAGAATTTTTTTTTTTAGCGAGGTACATTTGCCAAGACAATACAACTTACACTTTAATGTCCGTACATTTCTTTCTTGTTAATAGCATAAACAAACAAATTCAATCTCAATACTTATTCTGAAGCCACACGGAACCATCTTTACAATAATGAAAAAACCGGCTCCTCTGAGGAGTTTTTTATGGTTCTAAAAGGGAAATGGACTGTATACCTTGCATCAAAGTGATACACAGCCAGAAAAAAAAAACTCGATCATGGAAGACAAAGTTAATGATATATATAGCATGATCAGTAAGTTCACCAAAATTGAAATTAAAATCCGCACACTGCACAATCAAATTTCAACCACAAACAATCTAGGAAAAATACTTGTACGAAAAAATTACCAAATCTGGGATATGAACATAAGAGGATTGAAGTATTTCAGAAGGAAAAATTAGTCCACTAAAACACGAAACTTTACACATATAAGCCTTCCGGCGAATCAAAGAATTCTGGAATGGAACTAAGATTCACCAGTGATCAGTCTTCCCATCTCTGTGAATTCTCAACATTTAGAAAAGAAAGAACCTTAAAAGATAAAATAACAAAGGAAAAACATTGAAAGAAAAAGGAACATCATTTATTACCACGAAGTAAAAAGTTGTGAACAAGTCAATTTTGAGAATTTATTAGCAAACCCAAAGCTTCACATGAACAAAGAATTTCAATGGAAAAAATAACAAAGACATTCCGACGACTTGTCCAACAGATCCCGAGCAAGCAAACCAATTTCAAGATTGTGAGTAGAAAGTAGAAACCCACAATAAATTGGAAGGCCGTGAAAACACAGAGAGGTGGTGAAAAATCTAGTTCGCTTGCTTCTTCTTATTACCACTTCACTTTTAATCCAGTGGGTAAATCCATGACAGGGAAGAGGGGAGTGTGCAGTGACTTATATGTCACTGTAGGATTGGACAAATCCGTGCAAAAATGTTAAACAACTTCCCTCCCGCAGTACCACATGGTCACTGCATAGTGTGCAGTGACTTTCCTCCCGTGGCAGCACCCCATCTTTGTTGAATTTTCTTGGTTGACTAGAAAAGAATTTTTTTTTGCTTATGGTTCATTTACTGGCTTACAAAATGAGAGCTATGGATTTGACTGATGCTGGGGAAAGATTTGCGCTGGTTAGTTTTATGGTGTACTAAAGCTTCCCATTGGGATGATGGCATGTGTTGGCAATGCCGGTGCCATTTTAAAATTTATTGTTCTTTCTAGGCTTATTCCCTACTACTATTTATATGCTATTGTTTTTACTACTCCATACCACACCCTTTTTGTTTAGTGAGGGGGAAACAAGAAGAAGGCATATTGGTGAAAAGATAGAAGCAGAAGTTAAAGTTTTAAAGCATGAATTCTGAAAAAGTAGAATCACAGAATAGAGCCTTACAGATTGGTCCAGAAAATATAAAGGCAGATGACAAGTTTGGCACCTAGGAGGCTTTTATGATGATTCAAGGCCTCATTCTGTCATGGTAGACTCATGTTGATGAGCTAGGCTCTTGATCAGCCGATCTGCATAAAAGCTTTACCTTATATTACTGCTGCACAGACAGCAAATCAACTGGACATTGCAAAAGTTAAATCTTTCTCAATCGTCAGAATAAGAGATAACACCATGAACTATTTAATGTAAACGGAGAAAAATAATCTGATGCCTACACTACAGTTACATCAAAACTCACCACAATCGGATTTATGGAACAAGTTCTGTCCTCAAGGTTTTTCTCAAACAGCAGACTTGCCACAACGTTCGCGTCTGTTCTGGACCTGGCCATCTTGTAGGAATATTTGGACAAGACACCAAAACAATCCGCTGGAAGTGTTATATGCGTTTCCTCTTAACCGGCCTCCTTGCCTCTCTTCCTTTAGTATTGTTCTCTTCAAAATGCAAGGCCTTCCTTCTAAATGTTCTACTTTTGCTTACATTTTCAACTTCCATCGCCTGTAAATCATGGTCATCCGGTGAATCATAAGCTTGCTCATTGTTTTTGTCATCAAACTCACGATCGTCTAATTCCTGGCCTACAACATTCTCCACATCAACATCAGACTTTTGCAAAGTATCTGCTGGTTTCGTCTCTTCCTTGGGGACATTCATCAATTTAGCATACTTAAATCTAAGATCCATCAAAGGGTGTTTCTCAATCAACATCCCCCTCTTATATGCCTCCCTAAGAAGCACGGTATGACTCCCGAACTTAGTTGAGACGTAAAAAATTCCTGGATGTTGCAACATCGCAAGCTTAAACCTGGAACGCAGGCCCCAAAACTCACCCAAATGAAGCAAAGTCTCTTTGTCTGCCTTCTTTCCGACAAATAGATTAAGAACCTCATGCAACACTGCTACTGCCCACTTATCAGATTCATCAGTCTTGGAGGCTAAGTGCATTGCGTTCTGATATGGCGAAACATACGGCAACTTCTGCCACTCATCCAGCCATTTCTTATACTTGTTATCCATTTCAAAACCATTAGAGTACTGGGTAAAAAATTCAATCTTACCATCCTTTTGCCCATTTTTTTCTATAGCTGGAACCGCATACTCATTAGTCCAGCAAACCAGCTCAAGTATTTCTTCATTTTCACGCCAATGCTTCCCACTAATCATTCGAAAATAATCTGGAAACTCAGGAATCATAGTTTTTTCGTAATCGTGAGGCAGACCCAGCTCCCACTTCAAACGTTCCAATAGAAAGATCGGAATTTTACTAATTCTTCCAATCATCAACAATTTCAAAAGGCGGCCCGCGATTTCTTGCTTATAGTTCACGCTCTGGTAAAGTAAAGTTTCCTCGGAGCTCAAAGAACTAACTTTAGGTGTGAGCCTGATGTGGGGTTGTACAATTCCGGACACCGGCTGAAATTCTTGAAAAATCGAAGGGTACTTGCGAATGAACTCAATAGGGCGAAACGGAATTCCTAAATCGACTTTTGATTGGGCGATTACCGAGAGAGGCATTGACTTCGCTGGCTCGGACATGACGAGGTTTTTAATATTGATAACGGATTTGAGGTGCCTCTCACGCTCCACCGCGTGGTCGAGGCCGCGGTCTCGGGGGCATTTTATAGACGCAACGGCGCTAAAAAGACTGCGCTGGTGAAGGTGGAGGTGACCCAAATTGCCGTGGCGGAGGTTGGAGAAGCGGGAGCACTTGAGGAGATTCATGACCATGAGAAGTTTTAGAAGGGTTCATGTCTTTCGACAGTCTGAGGAGTTTATGTGGCGTCCTACCATTTGAAAATTGCAGCTTCTGCCGCCCGGATTTCTGAGTATTATCTTTGAACCCTAATATCTTTCTAAAATTAGATTTATGATCCCTATGTATGTAGTTGTGTCTAAATTTATGTTAAAAATATTCAATAAAATAAAGAGAATGGATCTCGTGCATCTTGAATAAGGTTGTTGGTTGTAACACGCGTGCAGTCGCCGTTTGGTCCGGCCCGGTCACGCACTCGGCTTGATCATGCGCCCACCCGGTCTGATCAAGTTTGGTCGTTGCGTGTGCGTGCACTGGCAGGCTTGGGCCTAGCCATTACCCCTATTGGGCCCATCTTATTAATTTCTGCGTAAATAATTTTTGGGTCCTCTCTTTAACTTGTGGGGAATAAATATTTCGTTGGCCAAAATGCGTGCGTATTTTCAGGAATGTTTCGGAACCCCAACAAATCGTGTTTGAGTGGGATACTTTCTCATCTAAAAATTTGGTCTCTGTTTGGGGTTCGAAATATACTTGAGCAATTTGCCTACATACGAAATATTGTCTTCTCTGCAGGTTCGACCTCGAGCAAGGGTTAGGGTGTCTTCTCCAACTTCTGGCCATGAGCGCATGTGTTCGAAAGTAGCTGTGTGAACCTTCGGAAGCGACCAGTGTTTTAACAATCTACACTACGATTGTGCTGAAATCGCTTTTAAGACAGTGAGCGCGTCCACAATACAACTTGAAAAGGGAAATCGATAAGTTCTCCTTTTTGGATATTTTGCAGTATATATCCAACAATTTGAAAACGATTTGTTCTTATATTGCAAATTATCATGCCTTCTAGCTCTCGCTCTATTTCGGGTTTGTCGAAACTAGAAACTTTGGATGGTAGTAACTTTAAGCGCCGGTCTCAAAAGTTTTTGATGTTCTTTGAAGCCCTAGATATCGATTATGTCTTAACCGCTCCTAGGTTGCCAACTCTGATTGGTCCCCTGAACAAAAACGAGGTTGCTCAAAAGGCCGAAGTTACAAGGAAGTTCGAAAAGGACAACAAGACTGTTCACGGGTATCTCTTCAACGACATGGTCGACAATCTGCTAAATCTATTTGTGGTGCACAAATCTGCAAAATTTATTTGGGATGCCCTAGAGAAAAATATGATGTCGGCGATGCAGAGAAGAAAAAATATATCGTTGGGAAGTGGCTTGCCTACAGGATGGAGGATAAACCAATTATGAACCAAGTCCACATTTATTAGAGCCTGTGTGTCGATGTCCTCAATGAAGGAATGAAAATCTGCGAGGATTTTCAGACTAATATTCTACTTGAACGGTTCCCGCCGTCTTGGTCTGACTACAGAAATCATATGAAGTACAAGAAAGGGGATCTAACTCTGCAGGAGCTAATTAGTCACATGAGAATTGAAGAGGCGAATAGCCTAAAGGATAAAAATGGTTCTGTTTTATGTTGATTACTCTAATGTTATCTTATTGAAACAGATCGCTCCTTTCCTATGATCCAAGATGGAGGAAACAACAAGCCCAAACAGCAACGAAGGATGGCGAAAGGTCAGAAACCTGAAGCAAGATAGTCGATCTAATTTGCGTGTAATGCACCGGGACACATGTCATTTGTGTTCCTAAAGCGCAAACTCGCATATAAAAAGAGAAATCATCTTGGTGCTCTTCAAGCCAATCTAGTGGAGGATGAGGATGGGGATATTATTTCTGCCATGATAACTGAAGTTAGCATGATCGAGAATAAAGTTGATTGGATTGTGGACACTTGATCGAATAGACACTTTTGCACAAACAGAGAATTATACCATGAGTTCCAAGAGGCTACGTCAGGGTAACAAAGCTACATGGTCAGCTCGAGTAGCTCTTGCATTCTTGGCAAAGGGAAGGTCATCTTGGAGCTAACATCAGGAAAGACTCTGACCCTCAATGATGTCATGTATGTTCCATCCCAGCCTTAGAATAGTCTCTGGTGGTCTTCTCAACAAGGATGGAGTCAAGCAAGTTTTTTTTTTTTTAGCAAAGCATGGAGTCAAGCAAGTGATTGAAGCTGACAAATTAGTATTGACTCGAAATGAAAAATTTGTTGGGAAGGGTTATTTGAGTCAAAGACTCTTTATCTTAAATGTACTTTCTGATGAACCTAATAAAACTTTCACTTCTGCTTACATGATTGAGACTGTTGACATTTGGCATGGTAGGATAGGACATGTGAATGTGGCCTCTATGATGAGATTAAGGACAAGTCTTTAATAACTTCAGTTAACATAATGGATTTTTTGAAATGTGCTATTGTGTTGAAGCAAAGCTTCACAAGAAACCTTTCAAGATGTTCACTGAGAGATAAATCGAACTCCTTGGCCTTAGACATTTAGGTCATGCGGATTTCAAGAGTACAAAAAGCAGGAACGATCATCATTATTATGGACCTTTATTGACGATTTTTCTAGATATTGCAAAGTGTATTTATTGAAGGCTAAAGATGAGGTTGAGGATGCATTTATGAAAAGTTTCTATTAAAAGGTCAGTTCAGTCTAGCTTTTCCTTCCTCCTGCTTGAAGGTGAAGGTTCTGAAGAGTGGAAGCAACGAATAATAGTCATCATTCTCCTTTTTTAAATTGATTTTTGTGCTTTCTTTTTTCATTTAATTATCTGTGTAAGCTCGAGAACTTAAGAAGAGAACTCAAGTACTTGGTGACAACTGAGTAGCACAACAAAATAGAGGTTATTTATAGAGCACCTTGAATAACCCTTGAGATTTACTGGCAGAGCTATATATATATAGAGAGAGAGTCCAGTTCTTATGGACAGTTTTACTGTGGTCAGTTTTTTCCATCCGTGTACAATTTTTTCGTAGCACCATCCATTTTCGAAATTAGTCACACCATTAGAAAGCTTATACATTGTAGATGAAAAGCCCCATGCTTTGGTCCGATTTCCGGCGACTTCGTCGTCGGAAATTTCTAAAACCCTATTTAGGACTACTTAACCCAAGGGGAAAATGTGAAACTAAATTAAACGGTAATAAAGTCGTCGAAACTGAACCAAAGCATGGGGATTTTCATGTACAATGTATAAGCTTTCCAATGGTGCGACCAATTTCGAAAACGGATGATGCCACACACAAATTGTACACGGGTTGTACACACGAAAATTATACACATGAAGATTTTCCAACCTCTAATATACCCAAAATCTCACAAAATAGACTTAAATCAACAGGTTGGATGCTGCCGATCATACAAGAAGCTAATACAAATACTTAACTTACCACACATGCAGTAGTAAAAAGATCATTAGGAATGAACAAATAAATAAAACATGCTCCTTAGTACATGTTTGTTCTTAAGCAAAAAGACTGAATGTAATAAAAAATACTCTCTGTGTGAATATATCTAGAACCAAGGGAGAAAGTGAAAAAAGTCGCATAACACCCACCCAAAAGCTCGAAAGAAATCCTTCTGTTGCTCTACCTGCGCAAGTTTGTGGAGAAGAATAAAACAAAACATAAATTTAGTGTCACCAAGTTAGCCAATCACAACTAATTAATTTTGATTTAATTTATTTATTTCAGTGGTATATTTTATTACATATTCTTGATTTCCTGTAATGGATGGTGACATAATAAATGGTAATTAAAATAGAATAAAATATTAATCATTCCCACCCCAAAACTTAAATAAACTAATATATAAAATTAATAATCAGATTAAAAATATATATAAATTACAATATTATGCGGCTATTGTTCGAGAGTTTGGCCGTTTCGACCGCCTAGGCGCCACCTAAGAGACCTAAAATGTCAAGCCGCCCCGAATTTACCTTGGACGGTCTGGCTGGATGCCCAGGGGCCGCCCTGGTGTCCTGGGGGGCGCAGTGGTCACCTTGGCTGCCGTGCAGGGCCACTTAGGGTACTTAGGAGATAGTCATCTTGAACACTTATACTAGCGCAATTTTTTTTTTAAAATGAATTGTGTTGATTTTTTTATAAACTTATAACATTGTATCTTGTTGCATCGCGATCTATTTTGGACAATTATTTTTGATTTGTGATAGAAAAATGATTCATACTCTGCTTGTTTCCGCGATGACCAACACCAGATTCGCAAAAAATGACTCTAATTATATCAAAGTTAAATTTGCATGATCGTTGATAAGTTTGTAATACATGAACACGGGGTAAACAATCTCGGATTTGTGTGTTTTTCATATCATAAGACTCCCCCTAATAGTATTTGGTTAATTATTTGTGTATGCATTTACGTATACTGGTATTTTTTATTTTTAATCATTTAAATTTATTTATTTTACTAATATATGCAAATAAAATAAAATGAATTTGTCGGTGGGTGTGCACTGCCTAGGCACTCGCTTTGACCACCTAGACCGCCCAGCGTACATGGAGCGCTCAATGCTTTCTCGAATTTTGGATGCGGGTCGGGTCCTGGTCCTGAACACCAGACCCAGACTTAGGAAACCTCAGGTCGGGTCAGACCTGCCTTGTCAGGTCTGGGCCGACCCATCAGGTTGGGAGAATTTTGTCAACCATAAATTTGTTGCCTTTAAAATGCTTATTTAATATTATTTTAATTCTTTTTTGCGGTGAAACTGTCGAAATCAAAATCTATTACTAATTCCTAAAAGGTTTCGACACAAAATTTCAAAAATAGTGACAGTTTTTTTTTCTCGACATGCCAAAGGTAGAAAAAGTGGGTTTTTTGCTAAAGGTATGTGTAGCAAAGCCCTTGGGTTGTTGGTTTTTTTTAATGTTACAGCATCGCCCCTTCATTGCTTTTAATACTCGCCTTACTGGACAACAAACTCTGAAGCTCCCGTCTAGAACAGTAACCACTCGTTAGGTGGAAAATTTTTATTTGTGCCCTCTCTTTGCCTTCTACTTGTTAAAATGTCCTGCCGCGCTGAAAGCGGTTGGGCTCGCGCGGTTGGCAGTAGCGCGGGTTTGTTTCCTTCGGCGCACAACAAAATATAAGTCCGACACACACACAAAATACAGGTCAGTCTTCTCTCTCTTCGTAAACTTCTTCTCCGGCTCACCTTCATTTCCATTTCGAAAACTCATACGAAAAATTTTGTGCACCAGTGTGAGGATATGAAACCCGAGCCGTCTCCTCTTCCT
>JAOYMZ010050893.1:0-30172 GCA_025802335.1 Pinguicula primuliflora | reverse complement strand
AAGTGAACAGTTAAATGAGTCATTTGATCTGGACCGTTGCATTTTGATCCAACGGTCCAGATTAGAATTCGGCACCATCATTCTGGAGCTGAACCGGATTCTAAGAAACAAATGATTACTGAAAGGAAGACAGCTTTGTAAGCTTGTATGGAATTGATGATTTCTTCCTAGAACTCAAGTATAACTCTATGTAGTAATCTTTTCTTAAATGGTATCTTATCTTGAGAAGTTCCATGGAGCTTTTCACTATCTCAAAAACACAGAAAATGTCGGAAAGATTTCTAAGAGAAAACAGTACCAGGGCATTAACTAAATTACACAAGCAATAAGTTAAGTGTCCAACCATCACAATTTCAACTTACAAAAGTCGAAGTCATGCCAGCACAAGCACCGGCTGCCAATCTTGCCATTACTGAAAGTTCCCCATCCTTTCCTCCAAAAAGTCTCTGAAAAAAAAAACAGCATTCGCATATTTATGCCATGAAAATCTGATGATATTTCCATTCTTTTAGGAGGCAGTTCACCATCACCTTGTATGTTTCATAAGCAAATAGCTGTGCGGCACTATAGGGTACGACACGAATCACCTATATCATCAAGAAATAGGAAATTTAACCACATTATGGAAGAAACACAGAAAATCAAAAACCAATCATGCAGTCAAATGAATGGGAGTAAAAATCAGGTCTTCCGGATTAAATTACGAGAACAGCGAACCTGGGGCAGGTTCCCTTTCCAGTATCCCTTTAGTCCTTCCTCCTTACCAATCAGTGTAAATGCCTAAATAAAAGAATTAAAAAGGCTCGTTTAATATAGAGCTATCGAGAAAATGTAACAATAAGACAACTCATGAACTGGAAACGACATAGAGAAGTTAATGAAGGGATTACCAAAATTGCAAATTTTTCTGCCATGAATCTATCACTTTTAACACAATCTCCAACTTTTTTGGATAAAGACGTCTCCAACTTATTAATATAATTCATTGTGTCTGTATATTATAAGTGAAACATTATATAACCTCAAAATGTTAAAAATACAGCAACCACTAAGACATCTGCATAATTCAAGCAAGGATCACTTCCAGAGTTAACCAAAGGGCATACATGTGGTCCAATTGAGAAAATAGAATCTGAAATATTGCTAGGCTAACCAGCTATTAAATTCAGCAGCCAGCATGAAAGACGAATAATAATACCTCAATAAATCCCATTCCCGTTTTAACACCTTCTTGCACGGCTCGGAGTCCATGAATCTACATTATAATAATGAAGTGAAAAAGCAATCAAACCAATAGTCATGAGTTATCACCCTAACACTGCGAGCAACATCTCAACTTTTACCTCGTAAAAGATTCAGATAACCGAATATAACCTACCAATAAGAAGAACGACTTATAAAGAAAAATGGGAAACAGAAAATCAGACAAGTAATACAAAAGCGGGCAAGAAACAGTCATCTAGATTATGGCACCGGACAAAATTGTTCGGCAACGCAAAATTCAAAAACACACCTGCATGAGAATCTTGACGCGGTCAAGCGGCGCAGTAACAGTTTTTGCAGCAGCTCCGGAAACCGCACCCGCCACAAAAAGCGCAGCCTCTCTAGGAATCAATGCAACCATAGCGACTGGGTGTTTGAGAAGCTGCGCATTCGATGGCCAGAAATCCTTCTCCTCCCTCCTCTCCGCAAGAGAAATACACCCAAAATTAGACCTCCCTCCGTTGCCACTCCCATCGCCAGGGTACCATCTTGACCAAGACTGATTGATTTGGGTAGAAATTTCCGGTTCAAGCCCCGGAAGCTCCCTCCACGCTATTGTCGCTCGACTTCTCTTCATCTGGGAGAGATTACAGACTGACTGAACTGAGTCTCTTCTCTCCGTTGAGATAAGACGAGAGCAGCCAGAGCAAATGGAATGCAAAGGAAGGGAAAAGGAAAAGGGTTCTGTGGGGTTTTACAATTTTATATTGGTCACGTCGCAAGTCCCAACCCACGAGGTTGGAACCCATTTCCCTCGATTGTTCAGAGCAAAACACTTATTTTTGTTAGATAATAAATTGGGGTAGTTTATTAATAAATAATTATGTACAAATAATATAATATGTACACGTAAAATTATGCAACAATAAAATATGTATGGTCCTAATTATAATGATATATGTATACATTCTAGTAGTTGTACATAATTATGTATACAAAAATTTTGTACATGTATCATTATTGGTTTACTAATGAAAGATTAGTGCAATACAATAATGATATATGTACATAATTATGTACAATTAATAGAATATATAAATTTGTTATTGTAATTGGGACCACACATATTTTATTGGTATATCATTCCACATGTACACATCATATTGGTTATATATAATTATGTACACCAAAATTATATACATGTATCATTATTGTATATTAGTGACCAACTAGCAAGTGGTGCCGGCCGCCGACCCTCATTTGAGGGTGCCCACAGCAGAAATGATGTCGCCCATACCATACTCGGCCTGGGTGATCACGTATATAAAGTTAATTTGGAGTGCATATGTCTGGCGATGTGGAAGAAACGGGCTCAGCTGAAAATCAATGGCAGACCGTCGGAGATCGAAGGAAATCTGCCAACAGAAAAGCTAAAATCACCGGATTCCAGGAAAATACTCTGAAACCTAGAAAGGCCCTACCGGCTTTCGTTGAGAAAATCAGATCTAACTCAGTATCGGTTTACGTCTCTAATCTTCCATCGGGATTGGAGCGACCAGGATATTTGGAAGTTCTTTGACACATATGCACAGGTCTGCGACGTCTTCGCGACGGCAAAGATGTTAATGAATGGTAAACATTTCAGATTTGTTTGCTTCGTTAAAGGAATGAATGCAGATGAAATAATATCTAAAGTCAACGGAATGCAAGCAGGGAACTGCAAGCTATATGTTAACCTAGCCCGTAGCTCAACCTCTGAAAATTCCTCTAAAGTGAGGCAGATCCATATCCCCACAACTCAAGCCGTCCCGATTCCTTCAATTAATCTGACTTCTGATCCTACCATAGTGGTAAAATTTTCACCTACTGAGGAGGAATTGTCCTGGCTGGATACCTGTCTGGTGGGATTTCCATCCCCTATTCTAGATTTGTCAACTATGGGTAAGATTCTGGAGGAGTTGGATTACCTAGATGGGTCGGTCGGTCGCATGAAAAGCGATGAAGTAATTGTGAGACTGAAATCACTGGACGATCAATCACGACTGCTAAGTGATACAGCTGCCACTGAGCATCTATGCCTATGTAATTTGCGGCCATGGAAATGCATAGATGGTAGATTGATGCGCCCTGCTTGGGTGAAAGTCCGAGGGGTCCCCTTACACTACTGGTGTACGAGATTTTTCAATGAAGTGTGTGCTAATGTGG
This sequence comes from Pinguicula primuliflora, assembly GCA_025802335.1. Classification (NCBI taxonomy): domain Eukaryota; kingdom Viridiplantae; phylum Streptophyta; class Magnoliopsida; order Lamiales; family Lentibulariaceae; genus Pinguicula; species Pinguicula primuliflora. The sequence goes on along the minus strand of JAOYMZ010050893.1, from coordinate 26,764 downwards.
GAGCAGTGATAAAAGTGGATGAAAATACCTCTTCGAAAGCTGAAATGCAGTATGGCAGAGTTCTGATAATGACCTCCTCAAATATGTTGGTTAACAGTGTGTTGAAAGTGGAAACTGGCTCAGACGTATTCACGGTAAAAATAGATGAAGAGTTACAAAATGCTAAAGAACTGTGGGGACCAGTTCATAGAAGAGCTATGAAGTCAGTGGCTGAATGGCCAAGGTTGAGCAAGCCTCGAGACAACATGGTAAATGACTGTGGTAAGCCATTGGATGAGTCTAGCGCGGGGGAAAATGCAGGTCAGAGCAATATGCGATCTGCAGGCCTGAGTAAGAGGTCTCGAGTCCAAACTCCAGCAAAGGCACTTGGCCAGCATAATCCATAGCAGCCTTTGGGCTGAGTGTGGGCCCTCTAGATTAGTCGGGAGTGTAAAAAACGCTCGTATACTTGGAAGGAGCGAGAATATTTCTTCTATTTACCTACCTAAAAAAAGATATTGAAGTGATCGCATTAGACATACAATTCGACTTTCCTTGTCACACAACCTCTCTCCTGTCAATGTGGGATTAGGCTAGTGGTTCTAAGACTGACAATTACATTCAAAAGTCATGGGTTCAAATATCCTGAACGACATGAATCTGTTACATATGGCTTACCAAATATGACTTACCTCCCTAACATGATTTGCAGGCTATGAATTAACTTACCTCGATAGGATTACCTACGTTATAAACAAAAAAACACAACCTCCCTCCAATTCCAAAATCGCGCATAGTATTCGACCATTAGGATATAATTCTAAAACTTATCCGAATAAGATTATGTACATTGTATATATATCATAAAATATTAAAAATAACAATAATGAAGTAAGTATATGCAAGAAAAACAGATGAACCAAAACTCAAGCTAGAATTACATTTCAATTGTGATAATTTGATCAGTGCAATTGTGAGGCTTGTTGGGTGTCCTCAAGTAAGCTTGCAACTTTTTCTGTAGTTAGAAGCAAAAACATGCAGCTCCACCTGATGTGCTTTCAAGTCAATTTATTCGCGTATAGTTAGAGGCTAACGGCCACCTATGAACAACAAGGGCCTGACATGGAGCGAAGCATCATTGATATCGAACTGAAACTCCCATCATTCTTTGCTCTTCTGGGAATTTAACTTGGAAGCCAGGAGAGTCTACAGACAAGAGTGAAAAGCAGGTCAGTTCAATCATCAAAAACAGGCAACATGGTTCGTTGCAGTGTATTCGTGTCTCAATAGATAGATAATCGGGATTAATGCATACTCGGCGGCCCCTTGAACAAGAAAAAGCATGCCCCAATAACTGCGTAAAACAGTAGAAGAACAAGTCCTTTTAGGTAATGAGACGTCCCGTCCTGTAAGATTTCACATAATCAGACGTGTTAACAGCCACGAACAATCTGTTATGTTTATGTTAACGCGTAGTCACCTGTAATGTTAAGGCTGTGATGAGTATTGATAGAGCGAGAGCGCTCGTCTCGAGGAGATTGAACTCGAGGTCCATTCGAACCCCGATGATCCACGAAAATAGTACACTGAATGGGATCTGATAGTTATTAAGAGAATTGACAGAAGTTAGTGTCTCGCATAAACTCAGAAGATATTGCAACTCTGGAATACTGATGTTACCACAAACATGGCGATTTGAGTAGCTGATCCGAGGGCAACTCCTAAAGATATGTCCTGCATCACACAAATACATAGGGATCATCTTTCATCAGCTCCTGAAACATGATAATTCTTCGCTCTATCTTTGTTCATGCGTTAATTATATTATCGTGACCAAACTAACCAATTTGTTCCTGAGAGCAAATATGACAGCCCCCGCATGCTCTGCTGCATTTCCTACTATCGGCAGTAAAATGATGCTGACGAAGCTGGTTGACATTCCCCACGCATCCGATGCAGCCTAAACAAGCATATCAGTTTACCTTGATAGTGTATTATTCACTAGCCATGAATCATGATAATGTTGTTGCAAGGAAATAAATCAGTGGGCCTGTAACTAAGTAGCTGAGAATTTGATGAGTTAACTCACTTCAATCGATGCAACAACATACTGTGATAGAAGAGCAATAATGCCGGTCATCAAAACAAGCCAAACAAACGCATTCCAGAAACTAAGTACTGGTGACTCATCTGATAATTCATCTTCACCATCATTCTCAACCTGAAATTTTCCATAGCAAACCTTTCTATAATTACTTCATTCAGAGTTATTCCAAGGAATACAACAAAAATAGACCCACCTCTGGTGCTTCAAACAAGTTTTTGTGGGTCCATAACTGGAAAATTAGATAGGCAAAGTATGCAATCAGCATAACAATGCAACTCATCCGGGACAGCACAAGGGTCCCAGCAGCAGCTACGTGCAGAGACATTCCAGCATACTCAAACATCAGTGGTAAAACATGGCACAGCAGTCCAAGCAACAAAAGCATCAAGTTAACCTCCGCTTGTTTCTGTAACAAAAAACTAGTTCCAGTTAATGAAAGGAATCTCCAAAACTACATAACGTTACTTGTTTGCTTTTGCTTCTTACTCGGTCAAATTTCTGTTCTTTTGACAGATTAGCAATCCCACAGCAGAAAAGAGAAGAACCGAGCACTAAAAGAAGGTTTGAGAGTATAGAGCCTAAAAGAGAACACTTCACAACTTCTACTTTGTTCTGAAGCAGGGCAAGTATTGCTATTATCAACTCCGTTGCATTACCACAAGTTGCATTTAGTAGCCCCCCAACTGTCGAAAGATACGGAAAAATGATTTCTTTTCTCGAGTGAACCATTCAAAATACACAACAATGTTAGTCATACAAAAACTTTTTATACAGCATTGTATATAGAAATTTTTATATTTCCCAGCTTTTTTTACTTTACATATTACAAAACACTAACCATACATAAAGTTGTATAAAAATTTTCTGTATGAGTAGCATTTCTGCAAAATAAAGCAAAAGATGCAGAATTGATTAATCAGCTCCTCACCTGTTGGCCCAGTGTAGAAAGCGATTTGCCTGCATTTATACACAAAGGGTAGCTCTTTAAAACTAATAACAAAAACTATCCAAATTCCAGAGGATCTCTCAGAAGCGGTAGCATTCTTACTCAGTCAGGAAACTAACTCGTTCGGCAAGTGGGGTCAATCCCAGTAAACTCAATGAAAATACCCAAGGCTGCACGGCAAAACAATCAAAAAAGGAAGAGAAAAATTACTCGCATCAATAACTTTGTAAAAAAAATCGATCTTTTACGCGAATCACACGTTGACCGAGACAGTAAACAAACATTTTTTGCATGAGAACTCACGCTTCCGAAATCCCGATACTTTGCGATGACGGCGAATGGAATAGCGACAAACAGAATCGATATCTTAGTACCTAACAAAACCTCTTGCAGATTATCCAAAACCCTTCTGATATACCCGACTCGCACGGGTGCCAGCAGCGAATGATCTGATTTGTTTCGAAGAGACGAAGACGATATACTGTTTGCTGTCCGACCAGGCCTCATGTCGTTACTCAACCTCCTTTTTCCATTCTCCAAAAGCCATACCGCCTCCGACTCTGCGGAAGCCATTTTTGGTTTCTCCGAAGACTACTGGAAAGATTTTTCTGTAGCCGTTTTTTTCCTTCTTTTTTCCCCTTCTTTATTTGTTCACCGCGTACGTTTTAAGTGCGAATTTGACGACGAAAATTTAGTGGTAGGGATTAATTAGAGAAACTTGCAAACAATTTTTTGGGAGAAATGTTCGAGTCTTACCTGATTCATGAGGATGGGTCGCTTTGCATGGATCTCATGGATTAGTCAGGCCAAAATGGTTATGGATACCATGGTTATCCAAAAAAATTAGAGAAACTAATTTACTCTCCAAAAATGTTTTTGGAGATTTTTTTAAACAAAAGTATATGACAAAAAAATTAAGTACATATAACATTTTTATTTATTCTCTTACCGTCCAAATCTAAACCTATGATTATCTTGTGTGCACGATGGAGATTGGGAGAAATAAACTTTTTTATGGCATAGTGTCAGACTGAATTTTATAATATGTCATCTTCCACGTTTCGAAAAATCGGTAGAAACTCCCGATCTTACAACAAGCGGGAGTTCGTAATTCCGTTGTTTGATAAGGTTGATGTCATTAATTGCCTTAATAACTTTAGTTACAAACTACCACCCTCCAAAAAGTGGGATTTATACATTTGTTTTTTGGAAGGTCGATGCTTGTCTTTTTATACTTTTGTAAGTATAAACTCCCATTTCTTCGTCCCCATTCATTCACACCCTTAAATTCCGGCACCAAGAAAGAAAACGGCCACATCCATTGAGGCTTCTACATCAATACCTTCAATCCCCGCTACTCCAACTGGTAATTATAGAATTCGACTTCAATAAAAAGACGAAAAAACAACACAATGCAAAAGTGCATCTGACATTTGCATTGATTGGCTTGTCGGACAAAGCGAATCAATTAGAATTAAGCGAGAGATATTATATTTGGTGATTGGTTATCTAAACCGTTATTTGTCAGAAAATGACATTGACAAACTAATGTTCACACAAGCGCTTGTTTGATGTTGGCATACAAGAACGCATAGGAGGATGACATGTTGGGATTTAACCTTTTTCCTGGGTCTAACCGATGATTCAATCATAAGGCAAGATTTCATTCATGTAGAATGAGAGGTTTAAGCTGCAAACGTCTCACCACTTCCTCGTTATATACCTTTGTGCTGCAAGGAGAGGTAAGACAATCAAGGCGGCAACGACGGAATAGGAGAATATGTCGTTCAATGTCAGCAGTCTTTCAGGCGAGATATGCTCTAAATTCAATGAGGAAGTCGTGGACCGCGACATTACAACACAACTCGTACCTTAAGACGATCAAACTTCATGATAGTATTTGGTATCTGCACAGAATGTGATTTCGTTGTGTAGAGTGGGCGGAGGAGATTTGGAAGAAATACGAAGGCGTTGATCCCAACACGATGCCAACAATGAAGTCAGCAATCAAGTCGTTCGATTAATGAATTGTACTGGATTGTAGCAATGTGTACGCCTATTTTTTTAATAAAATTTTTATTGAAAACTTGAGTGTTGGTAGATAAAAAAAGTGGTAATAGTATTACATTATCTTTATTTATTTATTCAATCTTCTATTTTTCCTCATTGGTTGTTCTTCCTTACCTTCTTCATCTTCAGAATTGTTAACAATCTCACCAACGTCCCCATTTTCTCCATCTTTAAAATTTATGACTTGCTGAACCTCATCCTAAACAGACATGTTCGCTGGATCATTTAGATATGAGTAGAGTCTGGTCCAGCCGTGGGGGAATTATTGTCATCAACCGATGAATGGTGACGAAATTCTTCCTCCATCTCCATCCACTTACGTTTTTCCACATCTTCATAATCTTTAACAATCTCACTTATATGCTTAGAATCAGGGCTCAGACGATACTCTGAGTCCATATTTAGATCAAAACAAGCTGAGGCCTCTTTCTTGGTGCCGAAATTAGGTTGTTCAAATGAACGAGGAAGAAGAAAGGGGGATGAAGTATAAAAAGACAGGTACCTGCATTCCAAAAAACGGACGTATAAATCCCGCTTGTTGGGAGGGCGATAGTTTCTAACTACTGTCATTAAGGCCATTAATGACTTTCGCCTTACCAAACATCGAGATTACAAACTCCCGCTTGTTGGAAGGCCGGGAGTTTATACCAATTTTTAAAAGCACGGGCGGTTGTATATTATAAAATTCGGTCTGACATTGTGGCATACAAAAAATTTGACTCAATTACTCAACATGATATGGCAAAAATCACAACTACATTTTTTATTGGTTATCTTTTAATCATTTGGTATGAAAAATGCTAATTGTACCCTCTAATTTGACCTCATTACTAAATATCATGATGCGGCAAAAATCACAACCACACTTTTTATTATTTATATTTTAATAATTTTTTATGTGTGTTTAGTAAGTGTGTCAAATAATACGGTACATATAACATTGCCATTTATTTAATGTGTGTTTGTGATTGTTGGCACATGTGAATTTATTAAGTGTATCAAATAAAAGGGTACATATAGCATTGACTATTAGAAAAATGATACAATCCACTCTAAAATACATCATTCAAACATACAACTACCATGTGGCAATATATTACTTAATATATTAGCGGGTCCGAATGAGCATTAAAAATAATATCTACCTTTCACTCAATACCCTTATGACACGTGACATGAGTGTGTTTGGAGTGGGTAATTTTTTTTGTTATAAGGGAAGTCGAGGCCATAAAACTGAAAAGAAAACATGATAAAAAGAGTCCCTTAGCTCTCCATCAAGGTGAATCGAAAAGATGGGATGTACGGGCGTCCGAGCATGATGATCCAACGAGAATGACTGCAGTCGGCACAAAGACAGGGGAACCACACCCTCCAGCCCTATCCGCCCCCATGCGTACAGGGAGGAGAGTGAAACCCCATTGTCCCCTCTGGGTGCAATGGGGCGGAACCCCTATTTGGAGATAAGGCCGTGGGAGAAATAGTGGATGGGCCCCTTACCAAATCTAACCAGGTCTCCAGTGTGGGTGTACTCATCCATAAAATCTGGCAGAGAAGAGTAGAGAATCAACTCCATGCTGCTGGAAAGACCAACTTTAGCCGTGCAATCTGCTTCCATGTTGTTGGACCTGACTGTGCACTAAATAGAAAGTATGAAACAAAGATCCATCATCTTGCAAATTCACCGTAGAAGCTCTGTGTTCAGCACGTCGATGGACCGTCCGGCAATGATTTTAACTGCCTGCATGCTGTCGGAATAGAAGCCGACATTATGCAACCCAAAATCGTATACTGACTAAAGGCTGTGCAGAATAGCCCAGAGTTCAGCCGATATAACAGAACAAGACCCAATCATGATACTAAACCCCACCAACCAATGGTCATGTTTGTCACGTACAATAACTCCACAGCTAGTTCTGGATGAATGCCTGCATACGGCTGCATCAACATGAACGACAAAATTACCTTGTGACTCCTCATGCACGTCAGTGGGAGAAACACTAGAGTGTAGCTTTGGCACAGGGTTCCTGCTCAAAGGGAGGGCGTGTTTCCCCAGGGCTAGTAGTGTGGACGTTGCGAAAGCCTGGATGGAGATAGCGAGGCCGTCATTTGATATCTGCTTGGTTTGGAAGATTCCCTCATTTTTATTCAGCCAAAGTCTCCAACATACTATCGAGAAGTAATCATGCGAGACAAGGTGAGTAGACAATGATATTATGTTGAAGGAAACCCAATCCTACAAAACCGTAATATGAAAGAAAGAATGAGGCAGAGCAGGGAAAATAGACCTCCATATGTATGCACTATGGAGGCAGTCGCGAAGGATATGCAGCAAGATTTCCTCCATATGAAAAAGGTGGCAGGATGGGGATTCAGCAGTTCTACGAGCATAACTGAGATGATTCCTCCAAAGGCCTCCATGAATAGATTTCCACCAAATTAGTTTAGTTTGCTCCAGTATGCGAAGTGACCAATTTGACACTAGATGTTGTCCGTCGCAGGGGTCGAATCAGAGCAAACATGCTCCATGGCTGATTTATATGTGAAAACTCCTTTAGGCGAATACCTCTAGGCGGGCTTATCCTTGCCACCTTCTGCATGCGGCAGCGAGATTGCTAGGATTTGAAGAACATACTCATGAGGCAGCCAAATAGATAGCCTAGGAACATTCAAATCACCTATGCTTGTACAAAATAAAATTACTTTTAAAGCATACTCTGAGGGATGGCCTGTAAGCAGGGCATGAGGATATAAAGAGGAGCTAAAATAAACCATATGTCGGTCCAAAAGGATACAGAGTCTCCCTTACCAACCACCCATCTTGAGCATTGGTCAATTATTCCAAAATGTTTGAAGATGTTCCTCCAAAGATGAGATCCGGAGGTAGAGAACATAGTCTGGAGGGTGGAGGCGTTAGACACTGAATATTTGGTATAAAAATCACTTTCCATAGCTTCATCTCTCCAGTGACAAAGCTCCATGCAGGTTTGAGCATGAAGGCTTGGTTTCTGTCCCTAGATTGGCTAAGGCCAAACTCACCAATGGCCTTGCTTTGACATATTATCCGCCAGGATACAAGATGCTGGTTGCGGGTAGTATTATCGGATCCCAACAAGAAATTGTAGATTTCCTTGTCAAACTCATTACAAATAGCTATAGGGATAGTTGCGTTTTGCATTTGATAAGTACGAAGGGTGCATAGAATGGATTTGTATAGAGTTAAATGCCCTGCCATAGAGATTTTACGGGACCTCCAAAACATAATCGTGTCGCGCATTTTAAGAAGAATGGGCTTGTGAGTATCCTTGGTAACTCTACCATGAAGCAATGGAATCCTGAGATAAGACCCTAAATTAGAAACCTGTTGGCTGTTGCACACCCAATACTTGCTCCACTTCAATGGCAATGGCCCGGGATGACGTTAGGGGAAAACCACATGACGGATTTCCTATTATTAACCACCAGGCCCGAGGAAATAGAAAAGGCATGGAGAAATTGTCTTATTAAATGTGCCTGCTCCACGGTTGCCTCGACGATCACTATTAAATCGTCCGCAAACATGAGATATGTCAATTTGAAATGCCTTCTCTTGAAGCACAATGGTTTCCAATGTCCTACATGAGCTGCCATCTCGATGGCCTCAGATAAGCGTTCCATGCAACAGACAAATAAGTATGGAGAGATCGGATCACCCTATCTTTCCCTTCGTCTTGGCTTAAACTCGGGATCTCGCATTCCATCCCAAATAACCTGAGCGGAACAAGAATGAAGGGATGACATTATCACATAAGTAAGGTATGGAGGAATGCCAATGTCCCGAAGGGTTTCCTTGATGAAGCTCCATAAACCCTGTCAAAAGCCTTCGCCAGGTCGATCTTGATGGCCATGTAAGCCTTCCTTCCTTTGCAAGAATGCATGGTATGTAGAGCCTCTTGTGCTACAATAATATTCTGGACAATGCTCCTCCATTGGATGAAAGTCGATTGATTTTGAGAGATAATATGTGGCATGACCACCTTAAGACAATTGGACACAATCTTCATTACAACCTTGACACATATATTCACCAAGCTAATTGGACGGAAGTGTTCAAGGCATTCAAGCTTAGTGATCTTTGGTAACAACGAGATCATGGTTTTGTTAACCTCTGAAGGGACATAACCTGTTTCAAAAACCTGGTGGACAAAGAACAACAGAGAGTTAGCAATTAAATCCCAATTATGTTGGAAAAAATTACCCGAGAACCCATCCGATCCTGCTGCCTTATCTGGACACATATCGAACAAAGCATCACGAATTTCATAATTATCAATTTGCTTGGGCAGAAGGGTCATGTGGAGTGCAGATAAAGGAGGAAATCATCCACGTATGGGATATGGCTGAGGCGTATCTCCTTGAGCAAACTCATTGGCTCCAAAAATTAGGACGTAATATTCCAAGAAGTTATTAGGAGAGTGGCTCCTTCTGATGACGAGTAATCATCTTATAATTGAATGCTTTTAGATGAGCAGGAATCCCTCCGTACCCTATGGATGGAGTGAAAAAATCGTGTAATCCGGTTCCCTTTTTGTAACCAATTGACCCTGGAATTTTGCCTCCAGAGCATTTCCTCCCGCAATAGTATACTTTCAAATTCGGTGCGAATGGTAAGCTCTAAATTCTGAAGGTAAACCATAGGCTTCTTAGCATAGTACAACTGAAGTCCAACAATCCTGTTAGATAGACAACATTTTTGTTGAAAGGCGTTAGCAAATAGGGATTTCCACACATCAATATGTTCCGCCATCCGCCAAAATATGTAGCGCCACAGACAAAAGAGCATCTCGACGCCAATTCTTGCCTAGCCATTCCAACCACCCTTCATGCAACTCTCAGGCCTTATAATATCTGAAATACTTTGGAGGAGTTGGAATGTTGGATAACCAAAGGGACAAACACAAGGGAGAATGGTATGATGAAATTCGAGGCAAGTGCTTGACAACCCTTCAGAGAAAAATGTAGTGAAAAGCCTCATTCGCCAAAGCCCAATCAATACGTTCATGACAATACCCTCAAACCCAGGTGAATCTCGAACCTGAAAAATCCAAAGGAGACATGTCAAAATTTGTAACCCATTTATTGAATTGGGGGAAATCTTGTGAAGAGTTCCCTCCTGTTTTATCATCCTTATGGAGAAAGGCATTAAAGTTGCCCAGTAAAACCCACGGCAACATAGTTGACCCTGCAATTGTGGTGAGTTTGTTCCATAGAGATTTTATCATTTTTGGATTGGGCGATCCATAAACCGCGGTGAGGTCAAAGGATAATAGGTCAGAGTATCGCACATGAAGATGGACAAACTTCCAATCATAACCCATAATAGTGACAGACAAACTATCCCATCATAAGACCCAAATTCTACCTGAGAAACCCCATACTTCGACTAGAAAGGAATTAACAAAACTCATGCCAAGGTTAGCAATGATAAGACCTGCATCTAAACCATTAGCGTGAAGTTCAAGGATAATAACCATACTAGGATTGTGTAATGAAATTAGATTTTTAAGAGATACAATGGAAGAAAGATTTTTAATTCCTAGGATATTCCGTGAAATAATTTTTAATTCCATTAAATTTAATAAAATTAAAAGGAGAAGGAAAAAAGAAAATGAGTGGAAAAACAGGAAAAAGGTATTGGCAGTGTACAAACTAAAAATCCGACTCGGGAATGGTGGTGCCTACACCCAATCCCGAGGAGGATTTACCTGGTACCTATCCCGCAAAAAAAGTTATCGGAGGGTGGCTTTCTAGGGGAAGCGATGGGCCGACAACCATTACTCCCTCATGTTCAGTATTGGAATCAGTGTCCAATGGTATTCCTTGCGAGCCAGTGAGGTTGGAGAAAGAGTTATTATCACACAGGGCCCCAGCGTCAATGCTCATGTCATTCTCCATATCATGATTTGGGCCTCGACACACTGGACTTCCGGCCTATGAATGAGAATAAATTGGTCTTGCAAAAGTCGTGCAACATTGGAAGTCTTATTTATGGGGCAGCACCTTCACTATTCTCACGGATCACGACAGTCTAAAGTATCTATTTGATCAGCAGGTACATACTGCTCCTCAGTCACACTGCTTACGCAATCTGATGATATGCTCTTTTGTTGTAGAATATAAACTAGAATGCAACAATGTGGTAGCAGAGGCCTTTCACGCCAGACGGACACTACACCAGTGCTGCTCGCTTGCACCATTCTACAAACCACCTTAGTAGCAAATATTCAGGCGGCCCTGAAAAATGATCCAGAGCTCTTGGCATTGCAACAGACGCTTCAGGCCACCGAGTCCACCCAGCCGTACTCTTGACATGATGAGTTACTGTGATACCATCCGCATTTGATGATCCTGGCGGCATCTCCACTGATCAACAAAATTATTAGCACCATTCACGAGTTGCATCACGAAGGCCACCTAATGACTCTACACAGACTGAAGGACGAATTCTTCTGGCCGAAAATGAGACCACAAATTCTTCAAGCAGTAGCTTCCTCTGTGACCTGCTAAAGAAATAAAGTCGAACAGTTATCGCCAATAGGATTACTTCAACCGCTCCCCGTACCACAATAAATTTTGGCCGACATCTCCATGGACTTCATTGACGGTTTACCTTCGTCTAATGGCAAATCAGTCCTCTTCGTGGTGGTGGATAGATTCTCCAAAATGGCACACATCATGGCTCTATCTCACCCTTACACAACTTCCTCTGTGGCCTAAGCATTTTTTTTCCACAGTATTCAAGTTACATCGACTCCCAGAGACGATCATAACAGACAGGGACAAAGCATTTATCAGCAATTTCTTGAAAGAATTAATAAACTCAGCGGGACAACTCTATGTTTTACTTCAGCTTATCATCCGCAGAGTGATGGCCAGACAGAATCTGTTAACGGGGTCATACAAATGTACTTATGCTGCATTTGCAGCGATCATCCGAACAAATGGCTGGATTGGTTACCGTGAATAGAGTTCACACAGCACTGCAGGACTCTCCATTCGAAGTAGTCTATGGGTGCAAGCCTCCGTGCCTTCTGGACTATGCCAAAGGACTAGCTCTGATCGAGGCCGTGAACATTGAGCTCCACCAGCGACATGAACTATTGGAAGAATTTCGAGAATGTTTAGTACACTCCTAGAACCTGGTGAAATAGACGTATGATGAGAAACATAGAATGGTGGAATTTGCTCCGGGTAGTTGGGTATGGATTTAATTACACCCATATCGACAGACACCAATGGGGTCCAAGCATACCAAGTAGTTGCAGCCATTGTATTACGGACCATTTCGGGTGTTACAACGAATTGGCGAAGTTGCTTATAAGTTGGCTCTCCCAGGCACAATGCATATACACCCCAGTGTTTCATGTTTCAAAACTAAAACTTTTCAAGGGAACTCCACCAGCGATACCCAGCATGCCACTGCTACATCAAGGCCAACCGCAACCAACTCCTCAAGCAGTGTTAGACCAATGCCAGCGGCAAGGATTCAAGCAGATATCAGTTCATTGGAAGGGCCTCTCTCCTTCTGAGGCTTCCTGGGAGGACGAAGAGTCTATGTTGCGAATCCATCCCATCCTTGAGGACAAGGGTGTTATTCAAGGGGAGGGTAATGTCAGGTTGCAAGCAAAGGACAACCAAGCAGAACTAGGAGGACCGTCTGATGTGATTCAATACAAGAAACGCAAGGATATGACAAGATGAATCACACATATGGAAGGATGAAACACTGAATGAAATTCAATCAAGAATCTGTCCGACCGTTGCTTTACAATTTATGACTGTTATTTTTTGTGATCTATTCAAACTGAACAAATTGTAAGACAGAAGGTATCGATTGAATGAATGAAGTTCTCTCTTTTGCATTTACATTGATTGAGTTCTTCCGTTGAGTTCATTGGGTTAGTTCTCCTCTCCCATTGAGTTCTACTTTCGATCGGTCATCTGTGTCTTCTTCAACATAGGTCGCCGGCGGAAATCCCCCCAGTCTGAGAAGAAGCAATCTCCTCGAGACATCATTGCTGACATATTTTCAAGCATCTTCTTCCAGGGACCAATCACTCGATCCAAATCCCAGATCCTTGACACGTTCCAACACAAACATGATTGGGAAGCAGGTTACATGCCGTTAGTCTCTTTTCTTCTTTCTTCCATTACATTATCCCAGCAAATGCATGATCATGAATGTAATTTGAACTGATACAGTTTATAGTTCTGCAAAACTCATCGGTTCTTATTATTACGTAAGGACAGAATTCATTTGTGGTCTGGAGGGAGTAAAATAATGGTGAAGGAGATACTGAATGTGCTCAGAGAAGCTGAATGGGAACTAAGCTTGTATTGGTTGTCGGTGCCTACTGAGTTTTCAGAAGATTTACCTTATTATCCTATTTTCCCGGATGGAAAATCCACCATTAAACGTGTCTAACTTCATTTCTCACTGGAAAACATAGAGGATGAACGATAAAAAAACTTGAGATAACATCTCAATGTGTTTTGCTAAAAAAAGAAGCATTTCGAGGTCTTTAGTTTTTCAGCTCTTTTAGGATTAAACAGCAACTTGAATTGTTGTATGGAGTCTCATGTAATGAACTTGATCAATGGGATATGAAAGTTTTTATTGCAGGAATTCGTTACAAAAAAAAAATTACTAGAAAAGCATCATTTGTAATAAATCCCACCTAACCCGTACATTGAATATTCATTGCTCAAATTATCTAATATACATATAGTACGAAAATGTTTCTATAGTGTGTAGATGGAAGCCGAATGTTGACAAAGGTGTTGAGAGACAAAAGTCCCACCCGGGTTTTAAACACTTTTGTTTAGGTTTTAAACACTCAAATTCACAAGTATAAATAGAAAACGGGCCTGTGTTACCTCATTTTTCTAATAAAATTGATTCACACACGTGCACCTGCGCTCACGGGATCCAAACCTAAGATTACGCTCGGAGTGGCCCGAATTTACCTAGTTGTATGCTTTACTCCAAGAATGACCAAGTACCAAACGGGTTTCAAACACTCAAATTAACTATAAATAGGTTCGCACAAGCCTGGATTATGTGTTTTGGTCCAACTTCAGGAAAAGGGGCATGGAATTGTGAGGATAAGCCTGTAACTTTGTAAAGAACAGACAAATCAAGAAGGAATATTAGAACACCAATGATCAACAAGGAGAATGTTTCAGTGTCTTATTGAGAACAGAACAAAGGCTATATATAGCCTTACAAGTTACGAAATAATAAAACAAATAACAACCACTAACATAGTGACTTTGACTCAATCAAAAGAGGAACTAAACTCTGAATAGTAGCAACAAACTTAACAGACACGGACAAAACTTATTCAAAGCATAACAAGACTCAACAATCCTAACAAATCCTCCCTTAAACTAAATGACTGATTCAGTTTAAATCTTGCTCAGAACATATCCCAATAGGTCTCTGAACATATCCCAATAGGTCTCTGAACTTCATAAATACATCAGTTTTCAAGGGCTTTGTCATTACATGGGCTATCTGTTCCTGAGTGTTGTAGTGCACCATGTAACTGTACCTTTTCTTGTCATCTCTCGTAAGAAATAAAATCTGACATCTATGTGTTTGCTTCGACCGTGCAGAACTGGATTTTTAGATAATTTGATGGCTGGGCTACTGTCACAATGTATAGTTGTTTGTTGACCTTGACTCAGACCCAAGCTGCTCAATATTCTTCTTAGCCATGTAGCTTGACATGCACAAGAGGCCGTTGCTATGAATTCTGCCTCTGTAGATGATAGGCTCACTATTGGCAGGTTTTTAGAAGACCACAACACTGCCCCTGAGCTGAGCAAGAAAACATAGCCAGAAGTGCTCTTTCCTTCATCCAAATCTCCAGCATAATCACTGTCAGTATAAGAGATTAGATCTTTTGTTCCTCCCTTCTTGTAGAAAATTCCAAAGTCAGTGGTTCCCTTTAAGTATCTTACTGCTCTTTTTGCAGCTTGCAGGTGCAGTTCTATTGGTGTTTCCATGTATCTACTGAGGAGGCTCACCACAAGCATCATATCCGGTCTAGTGGCAGTAAGGTACATAAGACTCCCTATTAATTGCTTGAAGTAAGTTGTATCTATCTTGATTCTAAATTCATTTCTCATGAGTTTGCTTCCAGGAATGATAGGGTTGAGGACTGAATTGCAGTTATCCATTCCAAATCTTTTCAGAAGTTCTGCAGCATACCTCTTTTGGCTGATGAAGATTCCATCAGATCTCTGTGGTACCTCAAATCCAAAAAAATATCGTATCTTGCCAAGGTCTGTCATGTCAAACTCTTATTTCATAGATTCTCTGAATTCTGTGAACATCAAACTATCATTGCCAATAAAGACTAAATCATCAACATAAAGACTTACAATCAAAATCCTCCCTTCTTTAATGGATTAGACGAATAATGTATGCTCATGTTCACACTTTTCAAAACCAGCCTGCTGAAAGTAGGACTCAACTTCACTATACCATGTCCTTGGGGCTTGTTTAAGGCCATACAGTGCTTTGTTCAACTTAAAAACCTTATGCCCGTGTCCCTGTTGCACACAACCAAAAGGTTGATCAACATAGACTTCTTCAAGTAACTCACGGTATAAAAATGCAGATTTCACATCCAACTGGTAGACGGGCCGCTGCTTTTGAGCAGCAAGAGCAATAATTATTCGGATGGTTTCTAGACGGGCAACAGGAGCAAATACTTTGGTGTAATCAATATGTTGCTGAGAATACCCTTTTGCTACAAACCTGACTTTACATTTGTCCACCGCCATGCTCATTGAGTTTTGTGCGAAAAATCCATTTAACACCTACCGTTTTCTTTCCTTCAAGTAAGTCCACAAGCTCCCATGTGTTGTTCCAATTAATGGCCTCTATTTCAAGATCCATGGCTATCTTACATTTTTTGCTCTTCATGGCATCGTCAAAGATGATTGGATCATTGATAGCAGTAAACATGGCAGATAGATGTTCATCTTCTGATAAGTCATCCCCTGTCACATAGTCTTTCATCCATACATGTTGCCTTCTTGATCTTCGTTTAGGAAGGTTGGATTCAGTCATAGAGTTAGGTGAGTGAACAGATTTGTCACCAGTTTGCTCATCAGTTTCAGGACTGGCTTCAGATTCTGTAATAGGTTCAGGTGAGGGAGATACATTCTTCAATAGCATCAAATTCAGTCATAACATCTTCATCATTACCCCATTGCAGATCACAGATGATGGTTGGTTCATGTTCTTGGACCAATTTCAGCACTTATCTTCTTCAAAGATCACTAATAATGATACGTTGTGAGTTTGGATCATAGAGATGGAATGCCTTAGATTCCTCATTGGTTCCCAAGAACATGCAAGCAGTGCTTTTGGCATCAAGCTTGGATCTGCGATGATCACGTACATGAATATGAGATAAGTGACCCATAATTCTAAAGTGCTCGACCGATGGCTCAATGGTACTCCAAGCTTCTTCTGGAGTTTGATTCTGCACAACTACAATTGGACTTCAGTTTAGGATGTGCACCGTCCAGTTAACTGCCTCCGACCAAAAAGTTTTGGGAATCTTTTTGGCAGAGAACATGATGCACACCATGTTCATGATTGTTCTGTTTTTGTGCTCAATCACACCGTTGTGCTACGATGTGTAGGTTGATGTCAGTTGTCTGTGAATGTCATGTGCTTTGCAGAAGTTTGTAAATTCAAGCGAGGTAAATTCTCCACCTCTATCAGTTCATAAGGCCTTAATAGAGGAGTCAATTTCCTTCTCAACATGAGTTTTGAATGAACAGAATATATCAAAAGTATTTGATTTCTAAGCCAAGAAATAAACTCAGGTCTTTCTACTAAAGTCATCAATAAAGGTGTGCAAATACTGTTTATTGCTGTTTGAGACTGGAGTGATTGGGCCACAAATATCTGAATGCGCCAGTTACAGAATATGGGACGCTCTCCAGCTACTCCTCTTTGGAAATGGTAGTTTGTGTTGTTTTCCAATCAAACAGTCTTGACACACATTTGTAGGTGGGACAAGTTTTGGTAGACCATGAACCATCTCCTTGTCAATCAGAGTCTCCAATCCCTTATTCCTTAGATGACCATATCTATAATGCCAAAGTTGTCCAAGATCAGCTGCTGTTGTGTTGAAACAGGCAGACACCTCTGGTACCGATGAAGCATACAGAATAAACATTCTGTTGGATGTCATTGATGTCTCAATGATCATACCTTTGTTGGGGTGGAAAATCTTGCACATGTTCCTTTGAAACAGGACCGTGAGATCCCTTTCTTGCAGCTGCCCAATGCTAAGCCGGTTGTTCATCAATTCTGGAACATAAAACACCAGTGATGATGTGAGTTATGTCATCTAGTTTGAGACGAATGTGGCCTTTTCCTTTGACAGCCAAGCTTGTGTTGTTACCTAGCTTCACTGCATCGTAAAAGTTGTCATCCAGATCTACAAAATACTCATTCTTTCCACACATATGTTTGTTGCATCCCGAGTCAAGAAGCCACACATCTTCGTTTTGATTTTTATTCATGCAGTGAAGGCCGTCAACAGCATTTCTTCATGCATTTCAGTGTAGTTTGCTTCTGTTTTGTTCGGACATTCCCATTGGAAATGTCAAAGTTTGTGGCAGTGGTAACATTCCACAGTAGCTTTGTTTGAACTAAGTCGACCACAGCCTCTTCCTCTGCCTCTGAAGTAGCCACGACGACGTCCTCGTCCATAAGATGGCTCAAGAAATCAAACTTTCAAGGCATGTTCCCCTTCAATGGGAGAGGACATCCGTTGCTCATGTACATTTAGGCTACTTTGTGTCTCGTCGGTGGTTAATGTCTCCAAGTTCTTTGATTCCTCAATAGAGCATACGACATAGTCAAACTTGGACGTCATGGATCTCAATATCTTCTCAACTACTGCCACATCTCCTTTGACCTCACCATCAGCTTTCATTTTGTTTACTATGGTAAGTGTTCGTGCAAAGTAGTCATTCAGTGACTCTCTGGTCTTCATATGGAGTCTCAAACTCCTTTCTTAGAGCTTGAAGGTGTGCTGTTTCACTCGATTTTTCATTGGTACTTCTGTTTGAGAGAATCTCAGGTGCTCTTGGTGGTATTTTTATTCGGAATTGTCTCCAGGATTGAACGATCAATAGCCTGAAAAACATAATTCTTAGCCTTTAAGTCCTTGAACTTGAGATCATCTATGTTCTTCTTCTGCACTTCTGTGGATAAAGTGTCATCTGCTGTAGGAACTCCATTCTCCACCAGGCCCTAATACTCTTTAGACCTTAAGAAATTCTCCATCAACATTACCCAATGATCATAATGTCCGTCAAATTTTGGCACGACTGGCTGAACAAATGAATTTGCTGTCATTGCTGTTGCACAAGGAGAAAAGTTGCTGAAATTTGTTCAGCTACACAGTCTGCTCTGATACCAAATGTGAGGATAAGTCTGTAACTTTGTAAAGAACAGACAAATCAAAAAAGAATATAGAACACAAATAATCAACGAGGAGAATGTTTCAGTATCTTATTGAGAACAAAATAAAGGCTATATATAGCCTTACAATTTACGAATAATAGAGCAAATAACAACCACTCACCTAGTGATTTTGACTCAATCAAAAAAGAAACTAAACTTCGAAGGATATCAACAAACTTAACAGACACGACAAGACTTATTCAGAGGATAACAGGACTCAACAATCCTAGGAATAATATGGAGAGTAATTTTCAGCTTCAGAATGATGATGTCGAATAATGATGTCGAATTTTAATTTGGACCATTAGATCAAAATTCAATAATCACTCATTTAATTGTTTACTTAAAACACTTTTGATCTGGACCGTTGAATTTTAATTCAACGATCCAGATTAGATTTGAACAGCGAAAAAAAATTCATAATATGGAAAGCACGAAAAGATAATCAAGAAACAGAGAAATTGTGAGGGTGGAATGCGATTTCCTCGAAAGACGTGCTGGGAGACTAAAGGCTTCCCTCCACCTACCCACATAAAAGCCAACTGCTCTTCAACTCGTAAAAAAATAGCATATACATGATACATCACAGAGTTGTCAAAGAAGAAGGAGGGTGAAAGATGGTTGGTCCGAGTCGCCCGCAGTTTGTACTATTCGGGTCATCAGTAGTTCAGATGAGCTACAACGTGGGCGGCTGGGGTGCTATGTTCGCGGACCTCTACGCTCGCAAAGTAAAGAAATTCCTGCCCTTCAATTGGCTATCTGCCTCATGTTTCCCTTTTATGTTTATGTTATTGCCAATGATTTCGTATTGTTAAATTCTGATATGCCTAAATCAAGAACGAGGAATCTTAATGCTCGTTGTCTGATTTGAATTCAGTCGGGTAGTTGATTGTATATGTTTTAAATGCCGTTATTTCGCACCTCATACGTACAATGGGAAGTTGACCATTTCTGGAATTGGGGATTCAGATGGTCTGACAAGAAGCCGGACAGTGCACTGCCCGAATTCTGTCTAAGTGCCGGACGTCTGGGCGGCCGTCTAGGTCACTCTGGGCGGCTGATATTGCACCTTATTTCTCTTCAATTGCACTTCGGACTGTTATTTATTTTCTGATAATAAACGTAGGCTGATGTCTTACTACGAGGGTACTCCGGCTGGAACACAAGGATGGCACTTCAAGTTCTGGATAAAGTTTTCCCCAAGGTATGTGTCATGAGAATTCCGTGCAGATTTCGTATGATGTCTTGGTATATTGGTTTGCCTGTCCAAAATTCTTGCACGAGCACATTTCAACAGCTAAAGACCCTTTTGCTATACTCAACTCCGCACTTAAAACTCTCTCTCTCGATGATGATGATGATCATCTAATAGAGTAGTTATGGTTTATGGTTGAAGTTCAGGATGCTGCTGTTCAGCCTTCTCTGGTAATTGTATATTTTGGTGGTAATGATGCAACGAGCCCTCATCCAAGCGGGCTTGGTGCGCATGTACCTCTTCCTGAATACCTTGAGAACATGAAGAAGATAATTGTTCATATCAAGGTCAGAAGGTTCCTCCTCCTCAATTTTTCATCGTGGCCTAAATGAAGTGTACGCTGATGAGTTTTTCATATATTTCAGAGTCTTTCAGATAAGACAAGGATAATATGTCTCAGTTCTCCTCCAGTGAACGAGGCCCAAATTCGTGAAATATTTGGGTAATTCTAACTTGAATTGTTATTGCCTTGTTGTCTTTGTTCAAGCTCTAGCTATGTTATATACAGTTGTGTTCATTTTTCTTCCACCAGGCCTGCATTTGATGATCAAGCCAGGAAAAACGAAGACTGCCGCATATATTCGGAAGCTCTAGTAGCGCTTTGCCAAGAATTGGATGTCGAGGGCATCAATGTTTGGACAGCAATTCAGCAAAGAGACGATTGGGCCAATGTTTCCTTTATGTTAGTTTCACTTTGAACAGACTTAGATTTTATTGTTCAATGTTTCAGCTACTAAAACCCTCTAATGCATCACATTGCTGGTTCACTGTTATTATATTTGCAGAGATGGAATACATTTAGCTCCTGAAGGGTGTAAAATTGTGCTCAAGGAGCTACTGAAAGTACTCAAAAATGCTGACTGGGAGCCAAGTTTGTACTGGTTGTCTATGCCGAATGAATTTCCTGAGGATTCACCATATTATGTGGTTGTTCCTGATGGAAAATCCACATTTAATGTCAGTGGTCATATTGCCTCTTGGCAGAGACAGTGGCTAGACATTTAATGGTCATCTCTTCTCAAGTAATGATAGGAGGATCAAACATATTTGAAACACTTGTCTCTGTATTACATCATTTTAGTGAAAGTTTCTCCACTTGTTCTGCTTAATGGGGGTAATGTCTGCATTTCATTTACCTGTGAACCTATCAAAAAATGGTATATTACATCACTTTTTGACACAAATTTTGCACCACTAGTTAATGTGTCAGCACCCAATTCGGTGTTGGAAAATTCAGTCTCATATTTCACACTAGAGCTGAAAAATCTGGTTCCACAGCGTCGCACCGCGGCGGTGCGGTGGAACGAACCGCCCTTCCCCACCGTGCGGTTCTTAACCAATTTCACACAACTCTAATATTTCAGAATTATGACAGTATCTATATATGCAAAATCTTTGTTTTTATGGAAGATAGAGAGCCATTTATACACCCATACCAATTAGTTAAACATCACATCCAGGGATGATGCCTTTGGTATTTATGAGTAGCTTAAACTTGCTCATTTGGTAATATTCAAAACAAACTAAACATACCCACTAAATTTAGCTAGCATTTGATAATACCCAAATTGAATATATTACATCTGGTATTCTCGTAAAATACAGAAACAAACTTTTACAACATTATGAGACAGATTTATACATCAGACGCATGGGAATAAAGCAGCAGTGCCTCAAACCCTTCACGGAATGGTGCAAAGAATGTACAACCTTTGGATATCAGTTAGAGCAAAATGGAGCCGCGTGCACTCAAGATTAAAATCACTCTACAAACAGCGAAAAAAAGAAGGCAAGTGTACATGCGTTAAATCTGCTAACAGTTATCTTCATGTTGAAAGTTGGATTCTTCCACTACGCTTCTTTCTTCTCCATCCCTGAGAGTAGAAAACCATAATATCGGCTTAGTTCAGTCTTCAGTCAAAGCAAATTACAGAACCAGCACAATTTGAGTTCAAGAGAACTTACAAAAGCCGCGTAATATACAAAAGTAAGGCCCGCCAGAACTACAAAAGCTATTTGAAACACATTATACCTGGGACAACAAAAGGAACGATAAGAACCATAGAACTACAACTTTCCACTGAACCAGAAACATAACGTGTATACTGACTTGTACAAATATTTGATTCCTCGAAGGGATTGCAGTGTATGACCAAATATTTCTTGAGCTGCAGTAGCCTGTGCATAATATGCGAAAGCGGTGGCACAGAACTGGATAACACTGCACCAATAAAAGGGAAATTTTCATTGCCCCAAACAAGGAATGTGTATAGGGTTATAACTGAAGCAACAAATATTAAATACCTGATTGAGCATAGGAGAATGAGGCCGACATTAAAAAGAAATGAATTCATAAGAGTAGCTCCCCATCTGCAAATAATAATCATCGTCAGGTAGAAGCCCTGAAATGCCAGAGAACACGAGCAAGGGAGAAATAAACAAGACATATAGAACAAAATGGAACATACTTCATAGGATGAATTGTTATAAACACCAACTTCAAGCCTAGCATCATTGCACCGGCAATCACAGCAAGCAGGAGGTAGAAGCAGAAGAATGCAAATGCAACAGTTCCCAAAAGACCTAGAAGATGAAGATACAAGTAGCCATTCAATTAAGTTTATGATCAGATGGAAAATAAATAGAACATTAAACAGAAGTTCAGTGTTACCCCAAACATCATCCAATTTGATGAAGACCTCATTAAGAAATGGAGACAGAGGAGGGCTGATCACTAAATATATCAAGATATGTACAAGCCAAATCACTGAAACGATCAACCTGCTCAAAAATGCAAACTTGTTTAATTGTCCATAGCAGGCCAATTATGCTCGGAAAATGGGTGACCGTATGGATGGGGGATTTGAAATGGGAAAATAGCATACCCTATCACACCAAGAACCAGTTTGCCTAGGTAGCCGAGAACAGTCAACGCCCAAGCTGTCTCAGCCTGAAAAAGATAGATAACAATGTGAAATTTTTCCAATTTTTCCACCATGATAACTTTTTTTCTCTCATTTGTCCTCATTTTTCACATCATTTATGGCTGAAGAAGATCCGAATTGGAATTCAGCACTAAAGTAGAAAAAATGGATCAGATTACGCAATCCATCCAATATCCACACATCACCTTTTCACCTTGAGGATACATCTCTTCCAAAGCCTTCACATCTTCTTCCAGAAGAAGTAGCTCCTAAAAGGCAGCAAAATCAATTATATGGGTCATACTCATACCTAAAATGAAGAGAACGGGAGACCAGTGGGATAAATAACATAAAGCCAGGTCATAAGGGTAATAACTAAATCGATGCCCATTGCTCTTCATGATGGAACTTTGCCATCAAAAGTATGCAAGCCAGATATGTGCGTTAGACATTTGAAGTATTTGGTTCAAACAAGTCACAATTGATGGTGCCAGGCCAAATCACAGTACAATACCAAAGTGAAAGGTCATAAGGAGCGGAAACCGAACAGAAACAAAGGTAAATGATAAGAAAACGCACTTTCTCAACAGCTTTAACATTTTTACGCCATTTTCTTCCCTTGTTGCCATCTCTTTCTTCTTGGTGAAGTTCATCAGCAGTTTTCTTAAGTTCTCTTGCCTTTTTTCCAAGTTCAGTTGCTTCCTTGATGAGCGAAAAATTACATGAAAATTCCAAATATCAGCGGTCCAAACTTGAAAGTACAGCTGGTACACCTAAAAGGATAATCTGTGCAACAGAAAAGCGTAATACCTTGATATACTGAGAACGTGTTATAACAGCCTTCGGACGCCTAATAAATGAAAAAATAAGTCCCAATGGAAGGCAAGCAATGCCAACACCACCAAAAATCTGTATTAAGAAAGTAAAGCTTGAGATTCCAAAATAAAAAAGGAAGAAATAGTGATAGAAGATAATCTTGTCAAGTGTATGTTCAAAAGCTCCAGCAACTTTTTACAGGAGGTGCAATATGTATGCATGAGTTCTGGACGTGTAATGTTCCAAATATGTTAGTAGCAATAGTCAACAGATATAAAGTTAAGAACTCATTCGAAATTTGTGAGGGCATACGGTGAAAAGAACGGATCCAACGATAGTGGCAAGTGCCACAACATATTCTGGGAAGGTAGTACGCATGGTCCACGTTGTCTCTGACGAAGCACTTGCCGAATATGCAGAGCACTTAAAATGAAGAAGGCAATATCAGGAAGAATGAGGGAGTTGGAACTAAAAACAGCATGGAATGATTGCTCTAACTTGGCTTACCTGCTTTGCTCCACTTCCAATGCACTGTTGACCACTGGAGAAGTCCCATGATGATGGGAAGGACTCAGTTGATGAGGATAGGTGCCTAACGGTGAAATCTACCTTTCCAACGAGGCCTGTGCCACAAGCAATTACTAAGCAAACCCCAGCTCATACAAACCACAAGTATGATAACCAAAGTAAGCAACAAGTAGCAGCATATGAATTTACCATATAAAATTCCCAGAACTAGAGCGCAAACAATAGCAGTCGCGATCACCCAGATCAAAGCACTCCTCATCCTCTTCCATACACTCCTTAAACCCAAAATCCACCAAAAAAGTAACAGCAAGTTAAAAGAGATTGAAAAAAGAGAGTAAAACGAGCAATGAGAATCGCATACTTGTCCAGATCGCCTTCGTAATAAAACATGGCAAATGGAATGATGAAGAAAACAAGAACCGCGTCGATAATGTAAATCGCCAGCCATAAATCCTTCATCGGCAGCGTGAGATTGCAAGCGCCGTTATAAATTGCCTGTCGACACGCCTGCCTGTTCGCGACATCAGCTGGCAGCATGAGAATGGATATGGCAGCAACCGATAACCCCAACACCACGACGATTTTCGGCAGATAAGCCTGATTCTTGTCATCGGGGTGCTGGTAATTGACAAGTAGGTACACATTGAATATGAAAACCAGCACGCAAACGATAATCGCGACAATCAGTAGCGCTAGATTGAAATCTCCCATTTCAGGGAGTCTTGAACCTCCCTTTCGAATCGAATGCCCTCTAGGTCAGAGATCCTATCCTAGGGTTTACTTGGGATAATTCAATCGAGTCCGAAATTGGCAGAATGCAGATCTGATTTTGGGAGGGTCGAGTTACCTTTTTTCCCCTCTAATCGGACAGCGGGGGAGTTTCATTTGTGAAGAGAGATGTGAATTGAAGAGCCATTTTTCAGTCCTTTCCCATTAGCAAGTAGCTGGATCTTAAAAAAAAAAAAAAAAAAGGTACGTGCTGTCCGAATTCCCAACTCCACGAGGCTATGGTTCGATTAAGTGCGTGTTCTGTGCTTTCGTTCGTTTTTTCAATTTCATTTTACTTCTACCCACCTTTGATTTATTTCAATGTTTAGGAGTTATTTTTGATTCTGCTTCAAACTGGAAGTTGAAATTGTATTTAAAATTTAGAGTTAAAAAAGTCTATTTATTCACAAAATTGTCATTAGTAGGAGAATGAGAAAGAAAAGTATCCTCCTACCTACTTCTTAAAAAATGAGAATCTAACTTAAAAAAAAGAAGGAGAAGTGGAGTCTGTAAAACATTCACATTGAAATAATCTGGAAAAAAAGAAGAATGATAAAATTAATCTACAAAATAAGTGGTACAAAAAAGTCATTAAGTAAGCTCTCGATAACATTAAACAAAGCAGATTGATCTGATGGCAATTAGGTGAACTCCTGAATAAGTGCATGTTTGTAAGTTTTTCTCAAAAGCAGCTTTTGGTTTTTCAATCGCATAAACCCCTTCTACACTGTTTGCGATTTTGGCTTTTGGCGGTGGAAAAGCTCTCAAAAGCCCAAAAGCCAAAAGCGACCTTAGAGTAGCTTTTGGGAGGCTTAAGGCGGTGACAATTTTGTAAATATTTAAAAATTCACTTTTATGATAATTTTGTCTATATACAATTCGATAATATCGAAATACCCAAAAAAATTTCCGTATTATATCCATTTTGTCATACTATTTTTTTTAACTTTTATCATAGTAAAGCCCCTACTGCAAACACTTTATAACTTCCTTATAAAAGCACATTTTTTTTAAAAGCCCCATCAAAAGCCAAAAATAGCTTTTCAGTAGAACTTGCAAACACCGCCTAAGAGGTCTCGAGTTCAAGCTCCAGCAAAAATGCTTGGTCAGGCCTAATTCATAGAAGCCTTTGGGCTGGGTGCAAGTCCTCTAGATTAGTCAGGAGTATAATAAGCTCTCGGATACTAAGAAGGAGCGGGAGTATATTTCTCCAAACTTACCTACCTAAACAAAAAAAGCTCTTGATAAGATTGTAGGCCCGTCATATTTCAAAATAAAAGTCGCGTCTACTTAGCACTAGTCAATTAGTAGATGTCCCGAACAGAATCGCTCCTCTGCTCACGACTGCACATTCCATGTCCCCCGGCTGCCCAAGGGGTGTCTACTGGGCCGGTCGGTACCGATCCAACCCAGGACCGGTACCGGTACCGGCCCTGAACCGATTCTGGTCGTGGGGACCGGTACTGGTGCCGGACCAGCTGATCCCGATCCTAACCGGTACCGGTCCTGCCGGTACCCGACCATTGTGTACCGGAACCAGTACGGTGCCGGGTTCCCAATATCGGTATGAGAAATTCAATCCCAGCCAGTTCTCCTCCTCTGGTGATTGTCGTCTACTTCATCCCTATATGAGCGAGGGTGTTTCCCAGTTTCACCCATTACACAAGTTCTCCTGAGTCCCATAACTTTATGAATAAAAAACAGAAATCTCAGACATCCATAAAGTTCATAATCATCGTTCACCATTTCTTCAATAAGTTCGTTCAGAAACTTGAGTGGTGCATCTCGAAACTCTACAAAAAACATAAGCATAGTTAAACATAAGCGTAGT
>JAOYMZ010050882.1:0-14014 GCA_025802335.1 Pinguicula primuliflora | reverse complement strand
TTGGGCCATAAAAAAAATTATAAGAAAAAATATTATATTTAAAATAATAAAAAAAATTAAAACAGGCTAAACAGGTCCGCCTGTTAACCTGCCGGGCTAGGAAACTCAACCCAGCCTGGTCTGTTTTTAAAAACAGGCCAGCCTGGCCCATTTTCTAAGCAGGCCGGGCTGGCCTGGCACGTTTTTTAAACAGGTCGGGTCGACCCATATCTGCATTTTTCACGGACAGGCTGGGTCGGACCTGTTTGACCCGCCCTGTTTGGTGATCTCTAGTTCAGATTATCAAGGCCTCTAAAGTTTCTGTCAATTTTCCTCTATTCTTTTATTTCCAGGTATTTTCGATATGATAAGGACACTCTCTCAGTTGGGGAATGCATTCCATGGCAACTTCGGATCTGAACTTTATGCTATATAGCTTAGACTGCTCCTGGCAGTGGGACTCTGATTAATTTTCCGGTTCAGGATACTATGACAAGATTTAATGGCGTTAGGTCAAGAATTATAATCCTAACTATTTGATTCACAACACTTGAATGGACCTAACATAATTAATCTGGTCCTAACGTTTTGGACCATAAAATTTCTGTTGCTCTTTCTTTCCTTTTATGTAACGTTACATTTTGGATGCCTTACTGTTGTTTGAGGTTTATTCTCCTGGCATTTTGGATGGTTATGCTCCTGGCATTTTGGATGGTTATGCTCCTGGCATTTTGGATGCATTACATTTTATGCTCCTGATTTGCTAAAAAAAACATTGGCAGTGAAACTTTATGGTTTATGGTTTGTAGCATACTTTTGTTTGAGGAGAAAGTATGCTACTTTTCCCACTTAGAATGAGTAAGCGCTGTTCTGAATGCAATTTTGTTCGAGTTGTGTTTTTGTTAAAGAAAATAGAACATTATTTCGTTGTTTGGAATAGTGGAACATTCTGTGCTTTTTGTTCATGATGAGGTCGTTTAAGAAAGAAGATGTGGTAAACATATGGGAAGATGGGAGTATATAGTGAGAAAAATACTGACAGTTCCTATGTGTCACTATGAGATTGAGCTGTTAGTGGGCCCGCGCAATAGTATTTAACACAGGGCCCACATGCGACACCAATCCCACATTGACACATAGGAACTGTATAGTTTGCAGTGATTTTCTCACAGCACGCCCTCTCAACCCAAAGATATGATGGGAATGGGATGGTAATCTAATCGATGACTTCACCGCATTGTTTTTGAATTGGCAGTGTCACTCACTACTCTTTTCGTTGGGATGGATATGTTCTCATCGGGAGCGGGGTGTGCTGTGCTAAGCACCGCACACTATGCAGTCCCCCCGAAACGACGCCGTTTCGGGGGGTTGCAATTAATTTTTTTTTAAATTTTTGTGCATATAATCTCAGCCCTGCGCCCTCTTCTAGGTTCAAACTTGGATCTGTAACTCCCTCTGTGCGTGTGGTTACCACTACACCAACACCATTTTGATAATTTTAGTTTACATATTTAATATATATACCCCAAATACATTAAAAAAAACTATAAAAAACATGAAACTATATAAACTATAAAATAGATTAAATTTAAAATTCTATCCTATAAAGCTAAGGGCCAAATGTTATATTTTTCAAGATTCATATAACGGCGGCGAAGCCGCCGTAAAAATTTAAAATCCTATGATATAAACCAAGGGCTAAATTCTATATTTTTCAAAATTAGTATTACGGCGTCTTCGCCACCGTAAAAATCTAAAACTCTATGTTATAAACCTAAGGGCTAAATGCTATATTTTTTAAAATTATTATTACGGCGCCGTAAAAATCGAAAACCCTATTTTATAAACCCTACATTATATAATTTAATTGGAGAAGTTATATAACTTTTAATTTACTATATTCTAATTAAATTTTATTTATTAAAATTAGAATTTATTAAATGAGTTGGGGCAGTGCTTCCCAAACGGCGACATAAGGGAAGCACCGTATAGCATGCAGTGCTAGCATACACCCCCAACTCGTTCTCATCGCCCTCTTCATTGATCGGCTCCTACATTCATTGTTGTGCAACAAAATGTTGTGACTTTTCGTTCTTGATTGTATCATATAATCATTAGAGTTTCGTGTTAGTAAACAAGGGATTCCCAGTGTTTTGAACTATTTCCCAATGCATTGAGCCCCTAAAATCGTGCCCCCAGGGCACGGGCATATTCTAGTTATAATTAGATTATACGAATCTTTTTTACAAAAATGAGTGTTAATAGTAAAAGTACTACTACTTGTTCTTATTTTTAGAACCTCACTCTTCTAAAAAATAAGCAAGTCATGATATGCTTCCTTCTAAAAATTAGAATGATAATTTTGAAATTATACAAAACTCGTAAACAATATATAGGACAAAATTACTCTTATTATCATCCTTAATTAGTTAAATAAAAGTTATTTTGGTAATCTATTATTAGTTTTATATTATATAATTAAAACTGAATTTAAAACAATATTTTTTAAGAACTTGCACAAAACACCACACATTCTAAGAATAAGAACAAGTAGTAGAAGAAGTAGTAGGAGAATTACAAGAAGTATCATAAGAACCGTTGTGCAAAACAGTGCCTAAATCTAATTCCCCTATATTCAATTCACATATCCTTACAGCCTAATTTCTTATGAGTTGGGATTATGGTGTCAGATACAAGTAAATGTGTACAAACTATGGTATTCTAAAATGATTAGTGGGTAGAATGAAGTTGAGATTATAGTGTCAGAGAAATTCTTAAAAAAACATGTGGTAGAAGAAATATAAGAAGTAGTAGAAGAAGAAGTAGAAGAAGGTGTGCATAAAACAAGTTGCAGAATTAAATGATGATTGTGGCGACATGCACAAATAGAATTCGGGACATAAACCTTTTTATTCTGGACATAGGGCTTTGGATAAAAAAATCCTCTGGAATTAAAATCCTACATAGTTTCAAATTTGCATTATTTGACGCATGGTGAGAAACATCTTCAAGTTTTGGTCATTTGATATGGCAAGAAAAACAAGAAGAGAGATACCAATTTTTGCTAGAAATTTATAACATACCTAAAAATAATACATTTCGGTTATTGGAAAATTATTTTTTTGATCGATTCGGTAATGGATTGCGTACATCCTACCCTCCCCAGACCCTGTCTAAGAGCGGAATTTACTGGGTATGTTTCGTTTGGTTTGGATCGATTCCGGTCATGAATATGATTTCGAAACCGGTCATGAAAATTTGTTACGAATGCTTTAACATCAACAAAAATCTAAAACTGAAAATATGTATGTTTAATTTGCAAAACCTCTTAACCCAAAGTCCTTCACTCACAAGCTAATTTTTTTGAGCTTCGCCGACCCACATTCTGTGCGCGATTTGCACACACTAGCATAACCATTTTGCTGTACGGCCACCATGCCGGTGCCAGAATATTCTTCTTCCCAGGGAAAGTTAGCAATATCTCCGGAATATCACAGGTTTGAAATTTAGCGGTGCCCCACCGTATCTTCTGTAATCTCAACCCAGCGGGTGACAACTGCACTTCCTGTGCACAAAATTCAAATTGAGAATGGTCAATTGCAGTTCAATCCAGCCCTATGATGGATGATTATGCAATCACACAAAAGATGTGCAAGTGTACACATTCGTTCAAGTAGTAACCTTACTTGGTAGTAAGGGTCATCTCCCAAAGCAGTAAGTCCTAAACACGCATAATCTACAACTAATCCTAATGTTAACCGAAATCATGGGGGATTGGTGTTTGAACTACACTAAACTAAGCATGGAACTTAAACTAATGATAATCAAGCCTAATATTGTCACCTATTAGACTCAACAACCAGATTACTAAGGAGTTATCAAATGAGGAGAATCAACCCAAGGCTCGGCCCCTAATGCTTCGTCACTAGCCCTAACTTGTTAACTATGGATTAAATGCATCTTTCACCTTCTTTAACCACAAGATCATGTATGAGTTTGCACTATGGTCAAGCTACAAACTCAACTTCTAACATAAGGAGAGAAGGGTTGTCAACCCTCTCTACCAAATGCTAGAGAACTTGGTTGGTGTTTTTAAACTAACCTAAGATCTAAGTGTCTATTCATTATTGTGGTATTGGAAGCTAGGGGTGCATTATCCTAAGGGCCACAATGTGTATATTGTGTAATTCTACTCTTCCTCTGTGTGTTAGGCCCCAAGTAAAAGCTCCAAGACGATCCTAGGGCTAACTGCCCTTACCTCACTCAATCTTGCACAACAACGAGGGTTGGTAGTATTGGCTCACCTATCTCACGGTCATGAGCTCACCTTTTCCCATAATTATGTGCTAAGACACGAGCAAACCCAAGATAGCAAACACCCTAAGCTCGGTTTGATCCAAGCTAACCGGTAGTTATACAAGAATCATTGAACATCAATACACATTAAGGAAAAGTGAAATAAACATTCATCCATAGAAAATATAGTTTAGGGCATCATGAATCCACTTGAATGAGCCCTAGGTTTAACTAATTAGCTCATATTAAGGCATGAGCTACTACAGATACAAGATATAGATATAAAAACTCCATAGAAGCCGCTTTAGATGATGAACTCCAAGCTTCCTCCTTGGCCGAGAGCTTCTTCTCCAAATCGCCTCTCCTCCTCAAGTGCTGGCCTCCAAAAGTGTTTTATGACTTAATGAGGAGCTAGTGTGTGACTAGGGTAAGTGTTCTTGATCATTTACTGCCAGCTCCCCTCGATCTTGTGCTGACATTCCTCATTTAGTAAGGGTATCAATGTCTTTGCTCCAGTTTTGTATACATTGCGATATATAGAGTTTTGGACCATCATGGAGGCACAAGATACACATAATATGTGAACCAAAGTTGTATAGGAGCGTTAGGTCTAAATGTTGATGAATGTTCAAGGTCGTCCCTCAAGTCGTTTGAGAGATGCAGTCGAGACAAGGGGTGTGAATGTCTTTGCACGCAGAATATACCACTTCTGGTATATCGATTTCAAACTCCATCATAAACCCGTTTGTTGCCTTCCATATAAACATAATACTTGTATAGGACCCCTTTGACCAAGCTCCTGGTGAAATTACAGCTCAATCCATGACTTGGTTGGAGAGATATGACCGTTGCAAGGATCTCTTCAGTCATGTCTAAGAAGATGGCCATCATGCACCTTTGGAAAGTAGCAGGGGCATTGCACAGCCCAAATGACATCCTTTTGAAGACAAAGGTAAAATAAGGGCAGGTAAAGGTTATTTTCTCTTGGTCTTCGGGTGCTACCATGATCGGATTATAGCCACTATAGCCATCAAGGTAACAATAGTACTCATGTCCACCCAACCTGTCTAATATCTGAACAATGAAGGGTCTAGAGGGTAGTGATCTTTCCTTGTAGCCTTGTTCAACTCCCTATAATTCATACAAAACCTTCATCCAGTCGCTACTCATGGCTATGAGTTCTTTGCCTTCCCCTTGCTGGACAGTCATACTTACTTTCCTTGGAACACATTGAACAGGAGATATCCAGCTGCTATCAGAGATAGGATAAACGATTCCAGCATCCAGCAACTTCAAAATCTCCTTTCTTACAACTTCTTGCATATGAGGATTAAGTCTTCTCTGAGCAGCTACTATAGGTTTGCAACCATCCTCTAGAAGCATCTTACGCATACAAATGATGAGAGAAATTCCCTTCAAGTCTGTCAATGTCCAACCAAGAGCCTTTTTATGCTCTTTCAACACTCTACCATGGCTGCTTTAGTGTGCTGCTGATCAGAACAGGTAGATCTTCTCCCTTGCCTAGGAAAGCATACTTCAAGGGAGAAGGGAGTGGTTTCAACTCAAGTGTAGGAGGATGAATGAGTGAACTCTGTTGTTGAGGCAACCCCTCTCCCAATTGTTCTGTAGGTCTGAACTTCCATGGCTTCTTGTCTTGCAAGTATGAAGCATACTGTTGTACTTCAGGTTCAAGCAGAATATCTTGTTTGGTGCTGGTTAAGCACTACTCTAGGGCATCATTCATACATCCCAACTCAACAGATAATTCTTCAAGATGGACCTCCACTTGATGGCATTGCTCAGAACCTTGACATTCTGTTGAAGGCATCTTCATGGCTGGGTAAACACTAAAAGTGATCTCTTCATCTTCAATTCCGAGCTTTATCTCACCTTTTTTCATGTCAATCAAAGCACATCCAGTCCTTAAAAATGATCTTCCTAGGATGATTGGAATTCCTTGATCCTCTGCCATGTCTAATATCACAAAGTCCACTGGAAAGTAGAACTTGTACACCTTCACTAAAACATCTTCCACCACTCCCTTTGGCTTCTTGCAAGATTTATCTGTCATTTGAAGTGTGATGCCTGTAGGTGTGGGTTCATCAAGGCCAAGCTTCTGTGAAATATAATAAGGCATAAGATTATTACTCGCACCTAAATTGCATAAAGCACCAGTGAAAGAATGAGTTCCTATTGAGCAAGGGACAGTGAAACTCCTTGGATCACCAAGCTTTGGAGAAAGTTGTTGCTTGCTCAATATGGCTAAGCATACGGCTATGAGGTAGATGGTCCCTTCATCTTCAACTTGCCTTTCATGAGTAAGGATATCCTTCATGAATTTAGCATAGATGGACATCTTCTCTAGAGCCTCACCAAATGGAATGTTAATCTCCACTTTTTGAAGACTTCCAGGAACTCTCTGTACTGTTGTTCCACCAATGGCTTCATCAATCTTTGAAGGTAGGGAACTTTCATGATGTTTGTTGCAGTGGGTGCAGCTTCTCGCCATTTCTTCTCCTTATTGTGCCTTAGATTCTCCACTTCTTTCTCTAATTCTTCCTTTTCTGTCTCCTTGTCATGTTCCATGGTTTGGATCAGCCCAGGAGATGATGAAGGCTCTTCTAGTATCCTTCCGGACCTGAGAGCGATGGCCTCACACTCTGCTTGTGAGTGACTTTCATCAGGAACTACAAAGGCAGAATTCTGTTGGTCCTTCAACTGTTCTTGCAAACTTGACAGTGATTTGTAGTTTGAGTATGGAATCCTGTTGTCCTTGTATAGTAGCATCACTTCTTGCCATCTGTTCCATGGTCTATTGAAGCATTTGAGTGAGGAGAACATTACTCTTCCTCATCTCTTCCACCAGATCATCACTCCTTTTTAATTGAAAGGAAAACAATGCCAAAAGATTACTCTCCTTGCTAGTTAAGGGTTGTTGTTCTTCCTTTGATTTTGTTTCAACCTGAGGGGTCCCTTTCATAGTTACCGCTTGAGAAATCTGTTGTGACCCCTCAGGTGGTTGTATCTTGTCCATCTTGGATGTAAGTTCACTCACCCTTATGATCAATGCTTCAACTGCTGGATCCTGATCCTTTCTCACTGTAGGGTACTTATAACAATTATGAGCAATGTTCTCCAAAAGTTCCAGATTCTGATTATAGGTCCGTTGCATAAATTTACCACTAGAACAGAATCTATATCCTTCCTTGTGTAATAATCTTAGCTAAGATAGAAGAGTTGCACTTGCTTCCAATGAGGCAAATCATGGTTTGGACAACCGCTTAGCAATCCCTTGAATCTTTCCCATGCATCATAGATACTCTCTTGAAACTTCTGTTGGAATAATTGGATTTCATTAAAAGGTCTAGATGTTCTGCTTCTGCTTGGTGGGAAGAAGTGAGTTAAGAATGCCCCTCTCAAGTCCTCCCATGTCCTTAAAGAGTCTGGTGGTTGGCTACAAAGCCATTCCCTGGCTCTGTCCCTTAATGAGAAAGGAAATATTCTTAAACAGATGGCTTCTTCATGCACTCCTTGTATCTTCACAGTGTCACACACTTCAAGGAATGCTTCTACATGAATGTTGCTTGCCTATGATCCTCCAAATGCAGAATGTGCTTGCAACAATTGAATTATAGCTTGCTTAAGTTCAAAACTGTGGGTATCTTCAAAAGTTCTCCTGATGGGAGAGGCAACAACCACAACTGCAGGTGCCACAAATGCCTCAAGAGGCAAGTCATCCTCATGTACTAACATTCCAGTCATCTCTTCTTCTTCTCAGGCTAAATATTTATTCAACAGCTCCAAATAAGTGTCACTATGCACTCCCTAGTCCAAAACAGAAAGTACATTGTGAGGCACTAAACTAATTAAAGTAATAAAATAGTAGACACATAGTATAGAAGTAAACTAGCATGCAAAGGGGCGCTACTCCCCAGCAAAGATGCCAAAAACTTAATGGCTGATTATGCAATCACACAAAGGATGTGCAAGTGTACACATTCATTCAAGTAGTAACCTTACACGGTAGTAAAGGTCATCTCCCAAAGGAGTAGGTCCTAAGCATGCATAATCTACAACTACTCCTAATGTTAACCGAAATCATGGGTTTGGTGTTTGAATTACACTAAACTAAGAATGAAACTTAAACTAATGATAATCAAGCCTAATATTGTCACCTATTAGACTCAACAACCAGATTACTAAGGAGTAATCAAATGAGGAGAATCAACCCAAGGCTCGACTCCTAATGCTTCATCACTAGCCCTAACTTGTTAACTATGGATTAAATGTGTCTTTCACCTTCTTTAACCACAAGATCATGTATGAGTTTTGTACTATGGTCAAGCTACAAACTCGTCTTCTAACATAAGAAGTGAAGGATTGTCAACCCTCTCTACCAAATGCTAGAGAACTTGGTTGGGGTCTGTAAACCAACCTAAGATCTAAGTGTCTATCCATTACCATGGCATTGGAAGCTAGGGGTGCATTATCCCAAGAGCCACAATGTGTATATTGTGTAAGTCTACTCTTCCTCTGTCCGTTAGGCCCCAAGGAAGAGATCCAAGATGATCCTAGGGCTAACTACCTGTAGCTCACTCAATCTTGCACAAAAATGAGGGTAGTTAGTATTGGCTCACTTATCTCACGGTCATGAGCCATTTTTTTTCCATACATTATGTGTTAACACACAAGAAAACCCAAGATAGCAAAAACCCTAAACTCGGTTA
Source organism: Pinguicula primuliflora (assembly GCA_025802335.1). Lineage (NCBI taxonomy): Eukaryota > Viridiplantae > Streptophyta > Magnoliopsida > Lamiales > Lentibulariaceae > Pinguicula > Pinguicula primuliflora. Next base: position 5,012 of record JAOYMZ010050882.1, on the reverse strand, counting down.
GATCCAAGCTAACCGGTAGTTATACAAGAATCATTGAAGAACATCAATACACATTAAGGAAAAGCGAAACAAACATTCATCCATAGAAAGTATAGGTTAGGGCACCATGAATGCACTTGACCGAGCCCTAGGTTTAGATAATTAGCTCATGCTTAAGTCGTGAGCTACTACAAATACAAGATAGAGATAGAAAAACTCCTTAGAAACCGCTTTAGATGATGAAACCGAGAGCTTCTTCTCCAAATCGCCTCTCCTCCTCAAGTGTTGGCCTCCAAAAGTGTTGTATGACTGAATGAGGAGCTAGTGTGTGACCAGGGAAAATGTTCTTGATAATTTACCACCAGGCCCCCTCGATCTTGTGCTGACATTCCTCATTTAGTAAGGGCATGAATGTCTTTGCTCCAGTTTTGTATACATTGTGGTATATAGAGTTTTGGACCATCATGGAAGCGCCAAATACACACAATATGTGAATAAAAGTTGTAGAGGAGCGTTAGGTTAAAATGATGGTGTAAGGCCAAGGTCATCCCTCAAGTCTTTTGAGAGATGTAGTCGAGACAAGAGGTGTAACTGTCTTTGCACGCAGAATATACCATTTCTGGTATATCGATTTCAAACTCCATCATAAACCTGTTTTATGCCTTCCATATAAACATAAGACTTGTAGAGGACCCTTAGAAAAAGCTCCTTGTGAAATTACAGCTCAATCCATGCCTTAGTTGGAGAGATATGACTATTGTAAGGTCATAGAAGGGTTTTTCAACTACTTTCTCGGAAATGGTTAAACAGCTTTTGGAGGGTTGTTGACTCTTGCTCCAAATTGCCAAGACTTGTCCCCTTTGCCATGTGTGTTTGTTTTGCATTTAGAATGGATTGAAAATCCATATAACACATGAATATATTGCAATGTACCTATATGGGACGAGATGAAGATAAATCAAGTATGAAAGTGTATAAAACCAAGCTTATGAATCAAAATCATTAATAAATCAATGTATAAATGAGCCTAAAACTCTATATGATTTTGGGTCATCATCCTAAAACAGCAAATTACTCCAAGTGTGGGACTCATCGACTTCATTCCATTTCTCAAATTTCCCTGTATGGTGGACAAGACCAGAAATGTTAGAGACATTCTCGGCATTTGGGGTCATCGCCTATCTCCATCTGCCTCAAATGCCTGACAAATTAGGCAGAAGATATGGATTTGTAAGATTCCCTAATTCTCATAATTCTAAGGTATTGTTGCTTCAATTAAATGAGATTTGGATTGGGCCTACCAAATTGGAGGTTAGTTTAGGTAATTCATGTTTGTGATTCGTCTATGGATGCTGCATTTCTACCTGAAGGAGATAGACTTGACTATCAGCCAGAGCCAAATACAAATTTGTGGTTGCAAACTTGTTTAATTTGTACTCCGCATACTTCTCTAGATGTTTTTGTTTTGAATCACATTCTTTTAGATGCTAGTTATGAGTATTGCTCTGCTGTTTGTTTTGAGGAGGTGACATTTTGATCAAAACTCTAAGCATATCTCAACATTACTGTATTATTTGGGATTTGGTGATTCTAGATAAGCTGTGTTTATATAGTGTTCTTCCTTGGAAACTGTTAAATGGTAAACCAGATAGGGTTGTGTGAATACAAATTAGAGGGATACCGCTGCAATATTGGGACAACTCTCTATTCAAGGCACTATCAACAAAGATGGGAGCATTAATTCTCGTAGATGGTGCCCTGCTGGGAAAAATGGATTGAAAAAGGAAAAGGAATTGCAATTTCTGCCTGTCCAACTACTTCTGCAATGAAGGTAAACTTGAATGGAAGGTTGGAGTAGGGAACCTACGAAATTACAAAGTCTGAGGTGCTGGCTAAACTAGAACAAGTCCCAAAAGGGACACATCTACATGGTTCTCTGCTATCAGCAGCTGTAGAACCAACAATCTCACGAGTAACAGAAGCAGATAGAAGAACATATATTGTGAGTGAACAAGCAGGTTTACTTGATGCTAACCCTGCTTCTACAGACGTGAGTTCAACTACTGTTGAGCAAGATTCAGATGCTGCTGCAGATGTGAGTCCAGTTTCTGAGACTTCTAAAGAGGCTAAAGTTGCAGATTTATCTCAGATAGAAGTTTCTAATGTAGCAGTTTCAGAAGTAGAGATGGAAGATACTAGCAAGCTTCAGATACCTGAAGGGAAAACTGTGAAAGCAGAAGCAAGAAATGTAGCTTTAGAAACTCAACTTTTGAGCAGGAAGGATGCAGTTTCCCAGAAACAAGAGGCAGCTCTTAAGATTGCAACAGAAATATGCAGGACGCAGCGAAGAGATTACTGCTCTAAGAGTCGAATCTGAGATTGCAGAAACTGAGAATGCAGGGGATGAAACCACAGCAACGTTAGATCAACTCCAGAATTTTGAGCAAGAAATTATTCCAGCAGAGAAGGTGGACAAGAAAGTGAGTGATCCAGGTCTTACAGTGGCTAATAGTGGATCTGCAGCAACATCAATTTTAGAATGTCTGGAGCAATATGTGCGACATGAGCATTCCTTCAAGCAGACTCCTAGGCTAAGTTCCAGGAGTTGGGAAGATTTAGTTGCAGAAGAGGAGGAACTAAGTTTGGGAACTACAACATCTCTAGTAGTTGCTTTTGCGTCATTATCAGACACTGGTTCAATCGAGGGGTTGTTTTCAATGTGTTCAGGTTCAGTTGAAAAGGCTGAGTTGCTGACAACTGAAATCAAGCAAGAGGTGAAGACCTTGAAGAGGGAATATGATCTATCAAAAGGTTGAAGTTTATATGTTGAGATTCGTCTTCCAAATGGTGATATGTTCAGCTTGAACGACAATGAAAGAACAGAAGCTTCTGATGATGAATAAATAGAAGAGTATACTGATAAGGAGACAAGTTTGACAATGCTTGATCCAATGGCTCCTCCATACATTCCAAAGTCTAAGAGTTCAATAGTGCCAGAGCATCAGAGGCGCTCCATCAGGAATCAGTAACAGATTGAGAAGCTGGAGAAAAGCCAAGGGAGGTAAAATGCTTTCTTTTTTATTTAGACTAATCCCTCAGGCTATTTGTTGGGAAATATGGAAGTGCAGGTGCAGAAATAGGTATGAGGGAGCTGCAACCTCAACACACAAAGTAATTGGCGTTGTTGTCTCTCTCATTCAAGAGGTGCTGGAAGTTGCAAACCTTCCAAACCCGATCAGCCCTACGGAGAGACGAGCCTTGCAGCTGATCTTCATCACTCTGCCCGCAGTAGATGATCCAGGATAGAGCTGCAACCACATCACATTGCTATACTGGGAAAAGATTTCAAATGGCAGATGTGGAAGTCACTCTAAAGAAGGTTCCAAAAGTCCAGCAAAATGAGGGAAGTTCAAGTTCAAGCTCAAGATGTACAAACCAACACATGGCAGGAAGTTCAAGTGTATTATCCAACACACTCAGGCTCAAGATTTCAAATTCTGGAATGCTACGTGGGGTATGGGGTTCAGAAATGGGTAGGCACGCACCTACATATATTGTAAAAAGAGGCAAGCCGAGTGCTGTACTCTTCCCTTTTACGAATTTTCCTCTTTCCCCGGAAGTTTGCCGTAGAAGGGTTTAAGGAGGCAGGACGGTTTACCCTCTTCACATAGCGACTCGGATGGGTAGGAGGTACCCGTAAACAATCCGAGTCTAGGTTTTTTCCGTTGGTTTTTATTTAGGTTCGTTAAATGGGTAGAACATTACTAAGTTTTTGGTTTAAGCTTTTTTCGTAGTTTAGGAAATAGCTGAAGGAAATCTGTAATTTCTACAATCGTTATCAATAAAAGTATTCCTTTCGAGGTTAAAGAAAACTCTGACATGGCTGTTTCCATCCAACAAGAACTTCCCCAAGCAGCTTCGAAGAAGTCAAAGAAAAAAAAGAAAACTCCCCCCCCTCCCCCCGAACCTTGAAGTTTTAGAATAAAGAATCTAGATGCCACTAAGTATTCACACGAATACTTGTGTGATATGAGAAGTACATATCCGTACTAAGATGAATTCTACAAGGACATCAGAATTCAGGGAATTCTAGAAACCCTATGTACTTGTAAAAATCTGATATTCTGGGAATAAAACAAGGTTTTCGAAAAAAAGTCTTTCACACATTTTCACTCTTCGAAATCAACATCTTTGTGCATATGAAGACTCCAGAATTGATTAAAAGTAATTATTAGACAATATGAACAAACAATTTTTTGTACTTCCATAACATTATGGGAAGAAATTTTGTGCCAGTTTAGCAATTTTCAAATCCATATCGATAAGAGGGGAAGTTAAACGCAACTGGGGACACTTTTCATGCTCATGAAACGACACTTAGTAGCAATTCTACCTTGAAATTTTTTGTCATATCTATATTGGGCCTTAGTAAAGGACACCCCATATGAGACGAATCTGGCCGTCCTTCCCTTTTCTGTGCTTGTTACTGACCGTCTGTTGATTATACAAATAGATTTCAAGGCCGCGCGGTCCTAGCCCATTTCGTTCAGAAACTCGTGTTCTCGCTTCCCGTTCGCTGGACTGCTCCATTCGTTCAGGTATCCATGTTCTTGCTTCCCGTTCTGAACTTCGATTTGGTTCAGCGCAGCATTCAGACAGAATTCAAGCTCTTTTGATCCCACTCTTTTCACCAGATTTTTTGGCCAACCATGCACTGTAATTTTTCGATCCCACTCTTTTGCTGATTGCATTTTCTTTTTTCCCAACCTTGCTTCTAATTTTTCGCTGATCATCACGTTATACTTATTAGACCTCCTTTTATATATTTTGTTTATGTATACGAATTAAGGTTTTCGCACGCATTACTGTAAATTTTTCCACATTTTGAGTTTTCTTTTTTGCCAGCCTTCCTTCTACATTTGCCATAATGTCAAAAATCTGAAAAGAATCACTACCTGTTAGGGTTGTGACCTAGAGCACCAAGTGTGTGTGCTTGTTGGTTTCATGTAAACTGGATGATGTGATCATTTTGT
>JAOYMZ010050861.1:0-14016 GCA_025802335.1 Pinguicula primuliflora | reverse complement strand
AGAGCTTTGCACTGCAAACCTCTTCACCCCTTCTGGACTTTCAACCTTAAACGAAAACTCAGTTTTTTTTTCATCCGAAGAGGACGACTTTGGAGGCAGTGTCCTCAGGTACACCACTCCTGTCAATCCAACTCTAGCGAGTAAAGATTCCCTAAACTCTGCACTTATCTCTTCCACTACATACATTTCTGGACCTTTCATTTCAGTTTTGTTTACCAATAAATCTTCTATCTTGTCCCAAGGATCACCTTTAGCCCCAGTAGAAGGAGGTGGCTCACTCGTCGCTAAAAGCTCGAGACCACCAAGACCATGGTCCTTCTTGACCTTCTTTGTCCGGACAAACTCAGATGCATCCAATCCACCACCCCAAGCATCATTAATACCCTCAAAATCTTCTGGCAAAGTTGATCCGTAATTACTAAACTCAATCCCTCCATAATTTCCTTCAAATCCTTCCACGCCAATGTGGGTTGACTCAGTAGCGGCTGCGGGAGGCAGTGTAGTCACCTCCAATCCTGCTAACGGCTTGCTACATATTGCTCACTTTTTTTTGACGTTTAAATCTCTCTCTCTCCTATGAGTCGTGGGCAAGTTAAAAGGAAAAATTGATATCACGATGACACCAAGGCCAATTCTTTATTACTTTTATTTATTTTATTATTTATGAGTTCATTCTCTTTCCCTTGCTATTTTTAAAATTGAATTTATTTGAAAAATCTCTCGCTACCATAATTATCAGCGTGTCGTGTGGTTCGGTTAGAGATGTCAGTTGATATGATTCCGACATATTTTAAAAAATGACAATTAATATTACGATAATTTCACAGCCTAAAAAATAAAACTCTACATCATGAACCAAAAATGTTAAATTTTATTTAACGATAATTAATATGAAAAACTAAAACCCTAACTCTATAAACCCTAAATGTTAAACTTTATATAAATACAACAATTAATATTGTGGTGGCTTCGCCGCAAAAAAAACTAAAACCTTACATGATGAACCCAAACACTAAATATCCTAAATGTTAAACTTTATTTAATGACAATTAATATTACGGCGGCTTCGCCGCCAAAAAACTAAAACCCTAGATGATGAACCCAAACTCTATTAATCCTAAATGCTAAACTTTATTTGTAAATAATTATTAATATTACGGCGGCGACAATCGCTTGTTTCTTTGTGTTTTCATGAAACTGTAGTAGATCCTAGTTGATCAAATATCAGGTAAGGGATCGACTTGAGTCAGGACATGATGTCGGCCCAGTCTGCATCAGAATAAGCAGTCAGCATTAGCTGGTTTTCGAAAAAAGAGGCCTAGTGATGCACTCCCTTTCAAGTATTTAAAAAAGTGGGACTCTTTGTATGTATTACATATTTTTAATCAATTCACTAAACTACTTATGTACTTTTTATTAATTTTATATTGACGGTAGCTTAGTGGAATCGACTCTTGAGTGAAAATTAATAGAGATTAATGTTTGAATCCTACTAATAACAATACAAGTTAATTTTGAATCTTGAATAAATATGACTACAGTCGATCCGGCCTGATTCGACCTGAAATCGAGAGGGTCGAAGGGTCAGGTCGCGGTTTATATGCTAGAGCCTACCATACCTTAGGATTACGGGTCTAGCATCAGACTCATTTACCAATCGAGTACGGGTCATTGATCCATTGTTCGATCCTATGGTCAGCTCGGGTAGACCATATCCGAAATTTGAGCAAAACAGCATTGGGCACATAATCTATCATTAGAAAATAACTGTTCAGAACCATGAAATATGCAGGCACAGAATATGAAAACTTGTGCCCAATATCATTGAAATATGCAGGAACAGGGTATGAAAACTTGTCCACAATATGCAGGAACAAGGTAGCACTTAAGCTATCAGATTTCATTAGCTCCAACAAATGTAACTAAATGAGAGCTGGTGTGTATCCTTATCCTCGGTAAATTGAATTTACATTTGGTAAATTGAAATTTGTTCCATTCCCTTCAAGTCATAAATCTTTCCTAATTGATCCTGCATTCAGGTGCAGGTCCCTTTGGGAATCTCCATTTATCCTTACAATAATCATACACCATATGCTTCTGCTGCAACCTTTTCATTTTCGCGCGGCTTACTCTATCAAGCTCCACCTTCATCACCGGCTTCGTACCCAAATCCTCAGCCGTGCAGGACGAACTTCTCGTTAACCGCGACCAAATGCAACCTTCCAATGAGAAGTTTCGATACGACGCCGTGAATGGCGCCAGTTTCCAGTCAGTCTTCACCTTGCCACCCTGCGTCGCCCAATCGTCCGCATTCCATATACTCGAATAAACCCTCATCGGTTGATCTTTCGGAAATGGGACGCGCAATCTCTCTGCATTCTTGAATTCTCTAATGGGGATATTGTCAACGTACCAACTGTGGAGGATGAAAGAAAATCATAAAGCCCTTTTCTTAATTAAAAAAAGTAACGACACGTAGAGTTATTTTTGGGTGTCGGGTACAGTGTCGAAATCTAATCTCAGCTGTAGGATCTTTGTCTGAACGGTCAAGATCATTTAACTTAAGTTTTTAAATTAAATGATCTTGGTCGTTCAGACACAAATTCTACGGCTGAGATTAGATTTCGGCACTGTATGGTAAATTCGACACCGTAAGTTCGGCACCTGAAAAAAATTGATGACAGGTATACTTAATATTTTTATACTTAATTATATATATCATACGAAATGATATCTTTTCATACTAATTGTATTTGAAACGACGTCGTTTCATACTAATTGTATGTGAAACGACGTCGTTTTACAATAATTGGACTAACTAAAAAAATACAAAATGACGTCGTTTCAAATACAGTTAGTATGAAACAACGTTGTTTCATATGCTATACATAATTAAGTATAATAACATTACGTATACCTAGCATTTTCCGTAAAAAAAATGAAAATTCAGTTTCGTTTCCAAATGAAATTAAGTTTGTTATATAATATTCTATGTTCGAAATAGTAGTTGATGCACTGAGTATTCGACTTCCACTCTGTCCAAATGTCATCTAAGTGCCCGTTTTGTGCCAACCCAGATCGCCCAATGCCTTATAGAACACTGGTCTAGTCAAGGAGCTCTACACTTAGTTAAGGCTTTTAATAACAAAAGTGATTTTGGACTTACATTATGGACTTGGTGTTCCATAGGATAGAGTATGTATGAAAATCTTGAGTTGGATCAAACCAGAGAAAGAACTGCTGCTCTCTTTCTCCCTTTCCTTGGCTGAAAACATTTGTATGGAGTGTATAAGGATTGCCACTTGAATTGCCAAGAAATTCGAAATCTATCTCATCATGGTGGTCTCCTTCTGAGGAAAACTGAGGCATTCTTATATCAAAAGAAACAACAAATAACACTGCACAACTTCAATTAACTCCTACCTAAATCAGTATCATATACATTTCTAGTCATTGCTATTTAACATAACTCACATAGTAAGTTGTCACTGTGCCTGCAGCATTGCCATGGATAAGTTTGATTTGCATGTCTATTCTTCCAAAAAGCAGTTCTTTCCTGGATTGGAACCCGGAGCCAGATTTCTTGTCAAGGCCGAGTGTAAGAAGCTCGCCATTCTCCATTATCCGAGCATTTCTCTCGCCCCAGGTGACAAGAAAGAGACGATTGAATGTCCCGTTTTCGACGATAAACGGCGGCGGACTTGCTACTTCTAACTCCCTGATAGAGATTATAATTAGTAAAATTTTATGAGTATTTGTTGGACCTCCTTTATGAAGCTTCTGAATCCACAGCTATAATATTACGTGTACATAATGTTTTGATACATAATTATGTATGGCTAATGCAATATGTGAAAATATTACGCATACCTTGTTGTACTGATTTCTTGTTCACCTCTAGCAGCAAATATCTTCTGGGAAATAATGACGTCCAACTGCAACGATACAAACAACCTTTGAACAATCTGCAGGTGTATGTATGTACACATTTATGTATGTATGTATGTATACGCGCAATGGCTACGACCTTGAAGACGAAGATGGCTGAAAAAATGATGAAAGCCAAGTAAGGCAGGAACTTGTTGGGACGAGGCTGAGGGGGACTACTTCTTGGTGGCATAACGATGGATTTGTACAAACATAATATGAAGAAATCTGCAGCATTTTACCAATTACTCTCAATCTCAACGATCATGACCATATTTGTCCTCATTTTGATCTTCCTCAAGTTGCATGGTTCGAGTTTGGTTTGGTTTGTGTTGTGAATGGGAAAAGAATGGTCATCCAGAAGTCTTGGAGGTGTGTGGTTGGACTTGCAAATATATGTTTCTGTCGAAGGAAAGATTAATATCCATCTCCTATTTTGATTCTTTTTTGGTAAGTCTTATTTTGATTTTAATATTTACTTTTCTTAAGAGTTTGTAATATTAAGCTTGTAAAATCTAATTTATTGATGAACTTTAAAAATTGTTATTTGTGTTCGAGATGACAGTCCCACAGGCATGGGGGCAGACGTCTACCGCTTTGCCTAGATACAGTCTAGGCACTCATTTAGGCCGTTTATACGAGCCAATAAGCTTTTTAGGAACTAAGTGGACCCTAATCACCCTGAAACCTAAACCTCCACCATTTTCTAGCAAGTGATTGTTTACCACCAATGCATGGAAATTCTCTATAGAATATAGATAGTTGAGTGTGTTTTGCAGTATAATAAATTGGTGATAGGATTTAAATTATTATTTAATTATTTTCTAGTTAATCTAATTTTAGTTAAGTAATTTGAATAATTGAAAAATCTTATACTCCCTACTGCTTATGTTCAGGTCAATGATATATCATCCCAAATTGTAATCTTAACCATTTGTGTTGCAATCTAATTCCTAAGATCAATATCATTTTAAAAATGTGATTATTAATAAAAAAAATTCAATACAAACATAAGATTGATCTCTGCTATTGGGTTCCAAAAACTAAGATTACAATTCGAGACCATATGTCATTAATTGGGTCACAAACCTTGGAGATTAAAAAATTTCTCTGGACTAATGTGACACCATATAATATAAACAAGAACAGTTTTCATACAATTATTATTGCATTCACAATTCGCAATATTATCATTTGCCTACTAACACCAGAACCAGAAGGATCCAATACCTCATGTTCCAGCACAATTTGGTTGCACAAAGTTATTCAAATAGGAATTCCCACTGTATCTTCATATATGAGAATCACATGTAATATTCAAATAGAAATTCTCAAGAGAAGCTGAAGCTGAATCAGGATAGCATAAAATAACTTCAAACATGGGTTTCGAGCTGATGTAAAGCTTCGTGCAAGTCATATGACACAAACGTTTACAATATTAAAGAGTCGTCTACCCAATCAATTAAGGATGGTTCAAATCCATTCAACGACATTACCTATATAAAAAAACATGTTATTATGACTGTCCAGCCAGACTGTACATAAAACAGCAATGTCAAGAAATATACAGACAACACTCCCCATTAATACATATAGATGTGGCCCTTTACTGATCCAAAACCCAGAAACGAATTCCAAAATGGAAGTTTGTACGACAATGGGTGTGGCTAGAAATGTCTAACCCGATTTTCCTAGCAGCTTTATTCATCTTCCAACTCCTCGATCCGAGCCCTTCTCTCAGCGGCTTTCTTCCTGATAAATATGCCCCATCTCATCGCTGCTTTAATCTTCAGCCAACCAGCAACAGCCTTCCCAGAGCGTGCTCGGTCCTCGTTGTAACTGAAGCTGGGTGTGGGTGACGGTGTGTAAGGAGGGAAGACATACCCATCTTCAGGCATAGAGGCAGTGGCATGACCTCCCATGCTGAAAATACGAAGCAAGTGCTGCATGTCTTCATTTTCAAGGATCTCATGACTTCTTATACGAATTTCTTCCTCTGATAAGAAGTCATCTACACCCTTATCCCTATTGGTGGACCAGTCTTCAAAAGGATTAACACCAGCATGTTGAAGCGATGAATGACCAGTTTGAAACGAGGTTAATGACGATTGAGAAGGACCAAGGGCAAGGCCAACACTATTGTTATAAGCAGCAGGATGGATGTGATTGGGATGATTTACTTGGTGATTGGGATGACTTACTTGGTGATTGGATTGACTCAAGGAAGTCGGTTCATATTGGGACCGTGAATCAGGATTCATAATGTGGGAATGAGAGGAAAATCTAGCATTCATATCGTCATGATAACCTGAACCTGTTTTATTACAGAAAAAAAAAATACTTAATATGGTGCAATGCTCCATTAGCCATGATGATAATATACGCATAACCGGTTAACCATCAGATGTTCCAAGAGAAGAAAAAAAATGATGCTCACCTCCAATAAGCATGCCCTGTCCCGCCGAGGAAGGGTCAGAAGGTACTGAAACTGGAAGTGTCTGCATCTGAAGTTGACTATCTGAAGAATGAGGATAATTGTTGGTCCCCAAAGGAAGCTCAATTCTCGTTGAGTTTGATTTCTTAGTTTGCTTGAAATTCAACAGGGAGTTTCCATCATACTCAACGACTTGACTCCAATTATCGTATGCCTTCTTCATTAGTGAATCCACATAAACCTAAACGAGAATAGACAGTATCAATGATTCCATGACAAAGCCTTCACTGGTTAGTCCAAGCAACTTCAAAGCACAGGCGAAAGAGGTAACAATGGGCGGAAAAAGAACGTCCAACAGAAGCGGTGATGAATTACCTTTTGGCTGTCAGAAAGTAAATCCGCTGGATAGAATTGATCATTGGCAATGAGGCCACTTAGCTCGTAGATGTTGTTGAAGACAACACCTACATTTCTAGCCTCATCCGTGTAAAATACATAAAGCTTCCCACTCAACATGCAAGTCTTCGCATGCTCTATGAGAGCATCCCACATTTTATTCGACATCCCACTTCCAAGAATCTGTCCACACCCGAAATTGAAGTGAGGTCAAGAAAAACTATTCATTTACAGTTTACACAGCAAATACTTACAGTTCTCAACTTCTGAGAGTCTCTGACCACAAGCCGAAGAAAATCTTCCACTGTATATATCCCTGCATTATTAAGCCTCTTGTGGAATGATCCATCTTTCCCAATTTTCTCTAATCTCCATACTTCATCACCGAGGGAAGGTGGATAGTGTTTCTTGTACACTGCCAAATGTGAAGAAGCCTCATTGAATAACAGATGTAAGAAACTAAAGCAAATTTTATATCCCAGTATGCAACACATGGATGGATACAAATTGAGCCAGAAGTCACATTGAGACATTGGCACCGATATCAAGCTGCAGAAGATATGAAATAAAAACAAATGCTCCTTTTGTTCTTGATTTCTGCCAATATGCCTTCCATCAGCAGGTTTCATTCAGTTCAGTCCACCATAAAAAAATCTTTCCGAAACTAGGTTGTTAATAGAGCTATTGTATCTAGAGAAATGCGATCATATACCCTAGCTTTAATTTTAGAACGAGTCTAGGTGACGGATGGCTATAGAATATTTATAACGTAAGTGAGTCTGCTTTTCATATCTGTGCTCAAACAAGATTTCAAACTGACGACCAAGATTTTCAAAACTTTCCTAATTGTAAACATACCATCATGCCTGTATCCCCTCTCTATGTGGAAACATAAATTAAGAAATGATAACCTCACTTACGTTCCCCTCGGTGATCTTTGACAGTAAAAGCCTCTGTCTTGGCTTCCTGAATGCGCATGCCCTCAGAATAACCGGATGCAACTTTCAGACCAAGTCTGAACTTCCTACTCCTTATCCAGCTTGAATTATCCGTAAATGTTAGATCTCCAATTGTTCCAACACCTTCCTTGAGAGTGACCTGCAAATCTCCAGTTAGAAGAGGTCGTTTTCCATCACGTTCTTTTACTATATGGCTCTCAAACTCTTCCTCACTCCATCCTTCTTCATCTTCATTATTGAAGTCACCTTCCAGCACAACAATATCCAATTTCAAAGAAGATTCAGGCCCAGACGTCACAACATGACCCGAGGCATCGATCAATACAACATGGATTGCAGCACCTTGCTCTCCCTCAACTTTACCTCCAGTAAATAACGGAAGGGAGAGCCTGGACTTGAACTGAAGCTGCAAATTTCTTCCATTTGATCCTTCAATGCGTTTGGGTGATGACCTGAATTCTCAATTTCTAAGTTACGGAAATTAAGAACTTATAAAGCTAGCAGCAACTTGATACTCTCAGCTAAATTTGAATTTATTACATCGTAAAACAATATAACAATGACAAAAAAATCCAACTACTACCAGACCTTCCATCGATTCTGGCAGGGCCAAGCTTAGCCAAAGCCCGTTCAACTTCTTCACTAACCTATTCAAGAAAATAAATGAATAAGATAGAGCTAAGTCTAATATGAATGCCAATACTGCACTTGACGATTAGCTTTTGCATGAAGTATCTGCTTTTGGAAACCAGAGAGCAAAAAAAAAATCAGTTGGAAGGAAACTCAATTGACTGGGCTGAAAATGGTAGAGCTAAAGATTCAGCTTCTTTTTGAAATATCAGAAGCGATTTGCAAATGAATTATAGGATGGTAATTCAGATAAAAATCCACGACAGATCGGTTATATCTAATAGCTCATATTGCTCAAAATATATCCTGGAGTCCGGATTATTTAAGAATAATAAACTGGATAGCTTTTAATATAAAATTTAAGGAACTGCCAGGAAAAAAGTGCATTAAAGAATCTATGGAGTCTTATTTTGGTAACATCAGAGGAAACAGCATAACGTAAATAATAGATATTCATGATTACCACTCTTCGAAGAATCGGTTCCAAAGACGAGCATAGCTTCTGGAGGCTATCTACCTTAAGAGCTTCCACAATGACACTGCAAAAATATGGTACCTTATTATTATAGGAAGCAATAACTACCCATTACCTTTGAAGCACTTCTTGGAGAAAAGTAGTAAATTAAGAACCAACTTTTGAACAAAGTAATATATAACCAATCCGACTTTGCAACAGATTTATGCAACGAAGCAAGAAAAAATACTTCTTTGTTACTTATATTTTGCTGGAGAATCAGAGATACACAAGCTCAACACTTCAAATTAAATCATAATGAAATAAACAAGCTCAATAGAAAAAAATCTATGTACCTTGCTAAAGCAGGCCTTTTCTTTTCTGGTTCTTGCTCCTCACTGCCACCATCCTCCATGCCCCTTTTACCTCTCGCTTTCATCGAGTTTGTCCTCTCCATGTACCTTGTCTGCATTATATCACTGCAACAGAAAATAAAAACAATTTAACCCTAAACCCAACAGATCCCAGTTCACCCATACGCAACAAACCCATCTACGAATTTTCCACTCAACACCAAACAAAACACCGATCCCCAATCAAACAAGTTTACCCCCAATACACCAAACACAGTTAAACATCAAGTAACTACCTCAGTCGACGCAAAACCCAGTGGTATCTCCTACAGACCAATCGATTCGCAAACTTGTTTCACGCTGCGCGACGACTGAATCTCAAAATCTGCTGAAGCAAACAAGCTTCAATATAGACCAACAAGAACTACGATAAGATGCTGTCCCTCGTATGATTGGGGATCTTAGACAGCATCAGCTACTTGCTACTGGTAAAGTACTCGAAATCAGTGTAGCTCCAGCTGGATTTAGGATTTATATTGTATCACCGAATCTCTCTCTAAATTCAAGGGCGTCGAGATTTGGATAGGGTTTTCCGTTTTCCGTGCAAGGTTAGGGGGCGAGGCGAATACCATAATCCAAGAATGGGGAGGAATTCTGGCCGTTGGATCTGTGAAATGGGACGGCTGATGTGGAAAAATCAACCACGATATTTTTTTGTCAAACTCGAGCAAATCGTTCGGACCAGATCTAGAATAGAATCAGAAATTGTCATCAAAATTAAAAATTCATTTTTCTATAATTTTTTGACAATAATGATATGCAACAAGAATTTATAGATGTGTCAAGAAGATTTGTGTTAAAAAATATGATATAAAGAACATAATTCATTTTGTAAAGTGATATTGAAAATGGTAATTTGGTATAAATAAATTTTAGAACATGATTTAATTATTTATTTTTTGTTGTTAATTTTACCACATGATTTAATCAAGTTGAGTACACAAATTATCAAATATCGGTCTATTGTTATCATTTAGGGCAAGAATTGAAACCACTAATATAAAGCATATATATAGAAAATTATAAGTTTCATGCTCTAGTTGGATTTCAACTAAACTCTTTCCCTTAAATTTAACTAGTCATTTGTTAATATTTTTAAAAAATTTCAACAACAAAACCACTTAAAATATTTGACTTCTAATCTATTATATGTTTTTCATTTATAATATCAATTATGGTTGTATGAGACAATAGTTAAAATGTATTGACCATTTGTATTGGGTTGTAGAGACACTCAATTTCAATACACCAACAATAATTTGTGCTATTTAATTTTTTTTGTAAGTAAATTTGTTCTACTTGATTGGTTGAATTGTATTAATCAAGTGATTCTCCAAATGTTATTTGCACCATATACCTCATTAGATAGTCCATATACAATAAAAATAATTTCACTAGTTAAAATTAAAATTCATAATTTTTTTTTTGAAATATCAATTAAAAAGAATTAGGCGTGGGCATTCGGAATTCGAAATCAAAATCCCCGTCCGTTTTGGTTCGTGCCCCAAGACCCGAATTAAAAAAATAATGTTTATTTTTTTATTGCGCAATTTGAAAACAATCCTAAGTCTTGATTCAACTCTATCACAAAAAAATCAATTCCCTATATTCCAACCAATCAATTAAGACATAAATTAAAATCAATTTACTAGATTCCAAACAAGACAAGTTACACGATAAGCTTAATAACAATTAAAATGCAAGTTCAATATACTGTGATTGTTTAACTGTTTTCTTCATTGTTCAACAAACTGATAGCTATAAAATAAAGAAGAATAACCAAACTAATTCAGAACAATGATGAACCAAAAAAATGTTTCCACAAAAACTATTACAAACACAATAAAACTTTTGGAAGAAAATGTACTGATATTAATTTTTCTAAATATTTTATTATTTTTAATTCAAATTTCGAACTTATCTCATTTAAAATGGAACAGGTCTGATCCCGCCCCGAACTAAGTTCGGAACCTGTTTTTAGGATCCGAACCTATCCCGAATTCTTTTTTTTTTTCAGGCTTCGGACCTGCCGGGCCTCGGAACAATCCCGAGGCCCGAAGGCCATTTGCCCGCCCAAAAAGAACCTTCAGGTGGTCATAGTTGTATACAATTCTAATCCTGACTGTCAAATATAACTATTAAGTTTTGATGTTGACGATCAAGATTAGAACACTACACAAGGCACCCCCAATTTGATCCATCAGTTAAAAACCTTTGAAACAAGGAACATCTTTAATAACAGACCTAACCAAAAAAATTTGAAGTCTTGTGTGGAAAGGGCATAAATCAATATCCATTTATTAGTTCAAATTGATTCTAACACCAATTTGGACTTTTTTTGTGCGAATTGCAGAGGAATTCAATGAACTTGTACCACAACCAATTAATATCCAAAACATCACTGCAAATTCATAAAGAAAAACTGTCTAATAAAGGAACAGAGAAGTTCGAGCAAAAACTGCAGTAAAAAGTCAAGCGAAAGGCAACAGGATATGGCCTATTCCCATACGATGTAGCAATCATGCTTGAGAAGCCGCCGTGAGAAAGGCTGTTCCAGGTTGCCTCAAAGCCAAGCGTCCATGGCAGCCAAGAAGCTGTAGTACAATATTTGGAAAGACATAAAGCATCACTAGCAGTAGTAGCACACAATTGTATGTCATTCGGTTATGCAAGGATCAACAAAGGACATGAAAAATGTATAGGGATTAAGAGAAAAAACAAACCTTGGCGTTAACACCATCGGATTGGATCCTATTCTCGGCCTTCCATCTTAGATAGTCATTGCGATTGTGTTTAGTAAATCCCCTGAAATTCAAGATAACGCATGTTACTTGGATATGAAAGAATCATCTAAAGACTAATATGACTAGACCAAAGGATTCGGAGTTGAACCATTTTCTGCTGACAATGATTTTCTGACGGCCAGGAAACTTGAACTTGGCACGACGAAGGGCTTCCTGAGCATGATTGCTGTTTCCATCCTTGCAGCGTACAGATAAGAGAACCTGACCAATGGCTACGCGTGCACAAACACCCTGGGGCTTACCAAATGCACCACGCATACCAGTCTGGAGCCTATCAGCACCGGCACATGACAGCATTTTGTTGATACGAAGGACATGGAAAGGATGCACCCTGACTCTCAAGTGGAAAGCATCCTTTCCAGCAAACTTAGTCATGTACTTGTTGCACGCAATCCGAGCAGCTTCCAATGCCTCACTCGAGACATTTTCCTTCTCCCAACTGACCAAATGCACACAGAAGGGGAATTCATCAACACCCTTTTTCTTCATACCAACATCATAGATCTTGATTTTCGGATCAGGCACACCACGGCAATATCGAGACTTGGGGTACGGCTTGTTCTTGATCTGCCGGTAACACCTAGCAGGTCCTGGAAACAGAAAATTATAGCATAACATCATATTTTCTGAGAGAAATCCAAAATAAAACCATCCAAGTGTCGTCACCCAATTCATCAGCTATAATCAAACGAGTTAAATTGACCAACAGTAAACAAACTCTACCAAATTTTACATCCAACATAAAACGCATCAGCCCAGATGTCCACCCGATTTAATACAACAAGCACCATCATAAACCAACAAGTTATCTTAGCACTGAAATCTAATACGTTAAAAGCAATTGTACTAAAAAGAAAACGAATAAAATAGAACAGCATGCGGTGGCAACGCAGCACATTCAACATCTAAACAACAAAGGCCGACAAAAAAATAAGTACATTTCAGTCTAATTTATGCCCAAATAATAATCATTCAAAACATCAAATTAAACTAATACCACAATAATTAAACCAATAAACGGATAAAAAGGATGCATGTCCATTCATATTCACGGGAAAATACAGATTAACAGTTCTGAAAAGAAGCAGAATCTTACTTCTCCCCATAGCAGCCGACGAAATGGAAAATCCTCGGGTACCTACGCCGTTACGCGTATTTATACTTGTTGGAGAAACCCTAATCCACGTCGTATCGCAAATTTATGTTGGGCTGTTCAAAGAGTGAAAACCTGACCCAATATACTGAATATCCTAATTGGGCCTTCACCTAGCCCATACACAGTACATATATCAAGATTAATAATGCTACTATTTTTTTTTTAATAAGTGTAATGCTACTTTGTTGTATAAATAGAAAATCATCAAGACTCTACCCATGAGTCATTGGAATAATCATGATATCTTTATTCACTTGGTCATGATTAATTCATGCGATTTTAGTTTCGCCGATTTTATTGTTGAAAAAAATTAAAATTTTAAAAAATAAGGCTTATAGTCCTTAAGATCAAATACATCTTTGGATTGCCGAAATTCATATTTGACATCAGTTTTGGAATCGTTAGCGAACTATCATTCCAGAATTTGGCCAGTTTTATTTTGTAGATTTTTGTGTCAATTTTTTTTTTTTTCGGGCTTGAACTCTTATACTGATGACGCAACGGCAAGGGCTTCATCATTATTATCATCCTCGTCATCAGCAACAACATTTTGCTGGAAAGTAGTAAGGGATTTACAATATTTCCCAATGGCTTGTAGAGCTTGAGGTCCAAACGAGCCGGCATTCAAATCTAAACTTGTGGTCAACAGCAATGGAACTTCTGAAATACAGGAAAAGGCCCCATTGAAGAGACAACTATGAACAGACTATGTGAAATAGAGGAAAAGACATTGATGCACAAACACAGCTATGAACAGACTTCGTATGTTCAAAATTCAATTAGGAACCTAAATCATATTACACATTAAGTTGTATTTTCCGTCAGTAAGCTGTCATTCACAAC
>JAOYMZ010050850.1:0-12607 GCA_025802335.1 Pinguicula primuliflora | reverse complement strand
TGCAACAGATGAGTCAGAGGTAAAAACAGGTCACACAAAATAAATCCAGAAGCCCACAAATGGGAATTGAGCCCAAACTAGGTAGTGGATCTTAATCAAATACCAGCCCAGTAACCATCCCAACCCAGAAAAAAAACCACAGGCCCAACAACATAAGTAATGAAATAAAGATGCGAATTGAGGTCAAATAGGCCGTATTCTCGAATATATGAACTTCATACTCCAAGTTAAGTATGCATAACCTAACAGAAAGTTGTGCATGCATTCAATGCTTAGGTATGAGCTCTGGATCTTAAATATAATAATAATAATAATATGACATGCCCGATGCCCGGACAAAATGAAGTCGCGATTTGGATACTGGTTCTTTTCAGGAATGCTAGGGGTACAAAAAAATTGGGTACCAAATTTCGGAACTCTGCCATTTTGGCCAATTTTCGACTACCGAAATAAAAAAGTAAAATTAGTTTTGAAATCCGCGCACCGAAAAAATATTGGAACCGATCATGAATTTTGGTTTTGGCGGCTTTGCCGCCAACATTATTAAATAAGCATTTTAAGATTAACAAACTTAAACCTAACCTTAAACATTGTATCACGAGGATCAAAATTAAAATTTAGTATCAATTCCGATATCATTTTGACCTAAGAATTTCAAAATTAATTTTATTTTTTTTATTTCAACATCCTAAAATGATCCGAATTGGACGGATATCAAATTTTTATATAAGAATAATTCTGTAGTACTATTCTTTCCTTTTTCTCTTGCTTGTCAAAAATTAAAATTTGGATGCCAACCCCAACAAACTTTGTCAGTAGCGCACACAAACTGCATGACGAACAGTGTGGAAAGATTCTCACAGTCAAGTTCAAGCAAAGGTGCAGGCACAATTATTTCTCCATTTACATCCAAATTTTACCCGATACAAAATCGGAAAATGATAAGGAAAAGAAAAATATTGAAAAGAAACAACAAGAAAAGTAAATGACAATACATTATTGAATGACCATTAATTGTAGGGTCACTCCATAACTTATAATATGGTGCTGAGTGTGTTCTTGTGCTTTCCTTTCCCAAATTTTTAATTATCATCTTTTAATCTTATTTTTTTTAGCAAATCAAATTTATTTTCACCAATAAAATAGTATATTTACAAGATTGTATTCCAAAATTTCGTTTCTCAACTCGCAAAATCTATCATGTGTGTCAATGAGGGCCTAGCGATTTTGAGAGTGACAATTGTACTCAAACGCTATGGGTTCAAATCTTCACAGTGATATGAGCATGTCACGTATGGCTTGCCAAGTGTAGCTTACCTCCCTACCATGGTTTGCAGACTATTGCGGTAATGTGTTGGATTTACCTACTTAGGGTTTCCTACGGTATTAAAAAAAATCTATCATGTGCACTGCCCTCGCCTCTCTATCCCACTCCGAGCTAGTATAGTTTTGAAACAAGTTTTTTTCATTCTTCCTAGCTTCCAACCAGGACATGTTAGTTAACCAAAAACTGATGACTCTGCCTGCTTAAGTTTCCTGCAACATGTTTTTATTCCTCTATATATTAGTACTACACATACAAACAACATTACCAATCATACAACTATCATACGGTTTGTATGACACTTGGACTCCTGAAAGCAACCAACTTATACCCATTTCCTATCCTTTCCATTCTCGCCGATCAAATGAAGAACGGTATACATCGAGTTCACGAGCTTGTCGTCGATCAACGGGAGCCGGTTCTTGTTCCTCCAGCGGAAGATACGATGAAAGGCCTCTATTTCTTGTCCAATCTCGACCAGAACATTGCGCACATTGTTCGAACAATTTACTGCTTCAAGTCCGTGGAGAACGGAAATCAGGATGCCGTCCAAGTGATCAGGAATGCTCTATCTAAACTTCTTGTCCATTACTATCCGCTGGCCGGGCGACTCACCATCAGCCCGGAAATGAAGCTGATCGTCGACTGCACGGCCCAAGGTGCTCTTTTTGTGGAGGCAGACGCCGAAGGTGGACTCCAAGAATTGGGAGATATCACGAAGACAGATCCAATAACTCTTGGAAAGCTTGTCTATGAAATACCCGGAGCAGAAAATGTACTGCAAATTCCACCTCTCGTGGTTCAGGTAAATAAGCATGGTTCATGGGGTTGAAGTAGAACTAGGAAGTAGCATCCCCTGTACCTTTCCGATTTATGTACCAAATTCTAATTTTAGCTATTAGATCAACCAACCAGGATTTAAACACTCATATAACTTAAAATTAAGATTGCTAGATTAAAATTCTGTACGTTCCCTACATGGTATTCAATTTGAAAATTTGTACTCTCCTGCACTCTAAGCACTGTTCTTTTTTACAGGTGACCAAGTTCCAGTGTGGAGGCTTTGTTTTGGGTCTTTGCATCAATCACTGCATGTTTGACGGTATTGGGGCGATGGAATTTGTGAATTCTTGGGGAAATATAGCCAGAGGATTTCCCCTGAAATCCCCTCCATTCATGGACAGAACCATCCTCCAGGCCCGAAGCCCACCGCGGCCTGAATTCCCACATCTTGAATTTGCTCAGATGAAAGACATCTTAGACTCCAACAAAACTGAAATACTCTATCGCTACTTCTGCTTCGGGCCCGACAAGATATATGCACTCAAGAACAGAGTCCTGGAAGATGGAAACATGGAGAATTGCACATCGTTCGAAGCCCTGTCAGGCTTCATCTGGAGAGCACGAACCCAGGCGCTGGAATTAAACCATGATCAGGAGACGAAGCTTCTCTTCGCGGTGGATGGACGGCAACGATTCCATCCTCCCATCCCGGAGAATTACTTTGGAAACGCCATCGTCCTCACGAGCTCAGTCGGCAGGGCAGGGGAGATCGTCGGAAATCCGGTTTCTTTCGCCGTGAAACTGGTGCAAGATGCTGTGAAGATGGTGAATGATGGTTACATGAGGTCTGCCATAGATTACTTTGAGGTGACGCGGGCCAGGCCTTCACTTGCGGCCACTCTGCTCATCACCACTTGGTCCAGGCTCTCGTTCCATACGACAGATTTCGGGTGGGGCGAACCGGTGTTGGCCGGGCCGGTGGCCCTGCCGGAGAAGGAAGTGAGCCTGTTCCTTTCTCATGGGAAAGAGAGGAAAAACATTAATGTGTTTCTGGGATTGCCTGCTACGGCTATGGAGAAATTTGAAAAACTGATGGAGATATGAGGAGGGGTGTTCGGAAATCTTTACACAAGTTGTGTTTCATCGTGATATCATTGTGTTGTATTTCCTTGGTTGAGCTGGTAACAAGGTATCATGTATTGAATTTTAATTATGACAGTAAGATTTAAATATTGAATTATGATCTCTAGATTAGAATTTAATATATAATTCATTTATTCGGGTTCGACATGGTAAGTTTACTTTTCCAAGTTACCAATAAAAAAAAGCTTATTCTTCCAGAGTGCAGAAAAGTAATTTGCTAATACTTTAGGACTGGTGTCGAAATTTTTCGGATTCAGTAAAACTTTTTTTTATTCAGTAAAGCTACAATTTTTGTTGCTACAATAGGTTGGTGCAATGTAATTTTCGGACAACATGATATTTTTATTAGGGAACAACACTTTTTGATCGAAATTGAAATCTGCCATCAAGTCCGAAATTGTAGTGTCTAGAGGAATATGGAATTAATGGAAAATGATATAGTGAACGAATTTTGCTCACGAAACTGTCACGAAGTCTGACATGTCACAGGCACAGACAAAAGGTGTTAAACAAAGCTGCCCAACCTAACCACGTCAAGTTTGACACCTGTATTTCGTTTCCTTTGGGTGAAGTATTTTTCGTGAGCCATATCATGTCTCGGAATTAATGACAACCAGTACATGCAAGATCTAAGGGATGTCTTAGGTGGATTGGTGATAAATTTGGTGCAGTGGTTTGTGTCGATGAAGAAACTTTGAGAAGGCGGAACATGCTGTGCTGAACGATCAAAGTTAGAACTACAACATTAAAGAATCTAGGTGGAGTGTTGAGAATGAACATCAATAGCAAAAACTATGATTTGTTGGTTGATGAGGAAGAAGACATTGGCTGCAATGCTGCAGTTGCTTATGTAAGTTTCCAAAATTTACAAGAGCATAAACACATTCGCTGGAAAAGGTAGCAAAGTGGCTGGAGAAGTCACCGGGAAGCACTACAAAATTGAATTCAAATTCAAATCTTTCTTCTCCGGAAATTGCAGAAATTCAATCAGGGAGGTTGCGAAAAAATGGGTCTAGATTTACTCTGAGATCTCCGACTCTTCCTATCAATGCTGAAATCACGCTTGCAGTTGCCAAACCTGTGGGACAAAAGCTTGGTTAGCAAATAATAGACCAAGCAGCAGAAACTGAAAGGGGCTCTAACTAGGGCAATATAGCCCGTTGTCAACAAAGATCCACGCCAATTATTGAGGACCATAGAATAATTCCCTTATCTGCAGAATCAATTGAAGGTCGTAAGGAGCGGATGGACTTTTCTTCGAATTTGGCACACCTATTCAAGACACCGGAAATTCCAATCTTTGGAATTAATAAGTTAATAGATGTGTCAGTTAGGAGTACTGACGATATCTTTATCCAGCGGAATGAAAATCTGTGAATGGGCTCTCCAACTCATCATCGTCCACATATAAAGAGCGATCTAATATCAATGGGAGCCAGAATATTGGGTTGTACTTTGAAACATCATACCCGGCCCATTGCTGTAACAACTGGGCCATTATCAAGATTTCTGAGTTTACTTGACTCTAAGGAAAACAGACGCATAAGGGCAGAGAGGCTAAGGCTGAAGCGCAAGGGCAAGTCCATAATTCAGCGACCTATTATTTCGAGAGTTCCAAAGGATGCGATAGATGCACTAGCAACTGAGCAACAAGCCGACCTAAGAGCAGAAGCCAATGCTACAATTCAACTAGGCAATTTGCTGGGGGTCATGCGAATAGCTCATTTAGAACTATTTATGCAGATGGAAAACAGGGACGCTGATTAAGAAACATCGAATTTTAGGTGAGGCGATGCTTGAGAAAGGCTATGGATGAACGGTTCTACATTGTAACTATCAAATATCTCCTTGCGGAGAGTTTCTATTAATAAAAAACTAAACACTTACCTAATAAAAAAAACATTCCTCCTAAATTGTATCCTTTTAAATAGGAAACATTTTTCCTACACAAATGGAAAAATATGGAAAAATATTTCCATACTCATCCTTTCTACTAAATATGATATTTAATGGGGCACACCCATGACAAGCACACACATGCCAAGATACGTTATACACATTGCACACAACTTCACCCAACAGAAAGAAGGATTTCAATTTCACATAGCTTCGCATACCAAACTCTCAGATTTCCGTCTCCTGCTCAATCATCTGTTCATATCTCAGATCAGATTTCATCCTATCACTTCAACGCTCACGGTGACTTACACATACACTCGTTTTCTCGCTTCACCACTCTCGGTCACTCTCACGTACACTCGTTCACTCGCTTCACCGCTCATGGTGACTCACACATACACTCGTTCTCAAGCTTCACCGCTCATGGTGACTCACACATACACTCGTTTACTCGCTTCACCGCTCTCGGTGACTCCCACATACACTCATTCACTCGCTTCACCGCTCACGGTGATTCCCACATACACTCGTTCACTCGCTTCACCGCTCATGGTGACTCCCACATACACTTGTTCACTCGCATCACCTCTCACGGTGACTCCCACATATACTCGTTCACTCGCTTCACCGCTCACGGTGACTCCTACATACACTCGTTCACTCGCTTCACTGCTCACGGTGACTTCCAAATACACTCGCTTCACCGCTCATGGTGACTCACCACTCGCAATTCATCACTTTCCTCTATTTTGCAGCGGTTCGGGCCATCCCTCTTTCCTGCCGAGACATACAACACCCGTTATGAACTAGTCATCACAGCAAGCTCACATAGCACCATGCAATACGCTGTCACACGATGCAAACCCCACAATCGACATCATGTTTCATATTATTCCATACGATTCTCAAATATCGGATACCCAACCTCGATTATGTAGCAGATTGGGTTGAACACCTCAACCATTAGTTCTCCCCCATTTTCACATGAAACATGACAGTATCACGATTCTACTAAATCAAAGTGAAGCACACTAAAACAGAGCACATCAACTAAACAGGATCTAGAAAGACCTACTAAACCTTATACTGCATCATGGATTTGAGGATCTGCCAGGGCCATCCTCGTTGACTGCCGCTGCCGAAAGTTGATCCCTCTATGCTGCAAACTCGTGCGGTGAGCGGTGTTAACACTAAGCTTCTCCTCGCCTCCGATCGCACTCACCAGAGAATTGATCACCTACAAGTCCAGCAAGTGAAAGTTTATCCCAAGCCTCGTTAGTTTCCCAACTAACAAGGTTAGATGCGAACTGGGACCTGTGGGTTATGGGCTCACCACTCTTCCGCTACGCTTGGATTTCCCTCCCTTGTGCCGCCTCCATGCAAGAAAGTCTCATCGGGACGTATCTGATGCCATGAAGGGTGCATACTGCGGCTCCGAAGAGCTCCACCATCGCCCACACCTTCCCTTCTCATCCACGATAGTGATTCCCATAAAAATCAAACTAGAAGTGGCACTCCAATTCCCTTATGTCTATACTTCTATAACAATATCTTTTACTAACCCCTTACGGTTAACAAATGTTACTCTTTTTTTCATCTCCTACCACACACTATCTCATGATATTTACCGACATTAGTTTTTTTGCTTTTTTATTATTATTATTATTAAATTTTTTTATTTTTTTTACGAAACTTATGGTATGGAGGTCACCCCTTGTCTTGCTAATCATGATTAACAATAACAAGAAGTGAACCTCGCTCTGATACCACATGTAACGAATCCAATTTTTTTCTATGAGTTCGTTATGGCAGTATAGCCTTCTGGCCATACCCGAGCCCGTTAATTTCACAAACAATCCCCTAAAGACTTAACCGGTAAAATAATACATAAACATACGTCATCCAAAATGTAATCGTTCGTATCGACATAGTTAAATGCTAATTCGATACATAGCTAAACTACAGATATCACACGAATATATTCTTGTTCTCATAATAACATAGGTTATAGTAATAGTAAAACACATCTTGAAGACGGTCCTTAACTCCTCGTCCTCATCAAACTGCTCCGGCTCTGTAAGAAAATATTTACGTAGGGGTGTGAGCTTCGAAAAGCTCAGTAGGGGGAGTCATCCTCTTATTTAACACATAATCAATGAATTTACATAATCGGTACTACATTTGAATTAATCTTCTAACTTCCTAAGTCACGTATTTCCAATTCTACATTCGTAGATTCAGCTAATGTCTCAATAATTCAATTCACATGTCTAATACCTTAATGTACACCATATAAACTCGAAATCACATAAATTCACGTACGACACATTTCAATCCTCATTCGTTCAAACATTCCACAAAATATTTCATCATCAATTAATTCAATTAATCAATTCACATCATCGCGTCAAAATGGGGGTCAACCGACTATCCCAATGACAGTCGAGAACCCATGTCATCAGAGTACGGCAACAGCCGTTCCCCTCCGATCCTTCTCATTTTCGGCATTTTCGTCCCTACAGTTCGGTGAGTCGCGGAAACATCTCTGGCAGCATCCTCACCGTTGTCATTGCCTGACAAGGCTTGTACCAGCAACCACATTAGTAGCTCGCAAAATTCCATACCAGCCACATTGCCGTCATTTTGCACGAATCGTTACGCATCCACCATAATTTTCTCCGTTCCGGCCAGGTCGTTCCAGCAGCGGACGCATATCAGGCAGACGACAATTAGCCACGTCGTCGTGATTGATTTCTGTCACGGTATTACTAACCCCGATGGTGTGCGACATCGCCTTCTCCGTCGTGAGCTCGTCTTCCACCGGTTGTGACGCCTTCGTTCTAGTGCGCATCATCTCGCATAATTGGCCCTGTGTTTCGATCGTCCATGCTGCAGTAGGGCCCCGCCATTGTTGGCATTCATACTGAACAGAGGTGTCGCTCCGGTAGGTTTTGTCTCCAAACAAACAGAATGCAAGCAGAATCACACAAATTGAATCCGCGTGTTTCGAGATCAAACCACGCTACCACAGTTCACAGATCAACTCACATAGCAACCCACAGTTCGTATATCAATCGTAGAGCACCCTTCAATTTCAGCAGTTTAACTCACATAATACAGAGCCCAGATTCTCATAGGAATTCATCTCAAAATCAGCTATGACAAATGACCAGTTTTCTCCTTTATCTGATTTTAGCTCGTTCATATGGATCAGTTCAAGTAGGAAATTGATATCACGAAATCAAAATACGCAACTGAAGGTTTGAGACATTTCATAGCAAGATTGATCAAATCGGATTTTCAGCTCGTACATATGAATCAGTTCAGGAAAAATTGTTCATCTCACGTAACATCTCATATCAGCAGACACATAACATCGATCATGAAAGCTAAAAGTAGATTCACATATCACAGTACATATATATACAGAGACTCTAGAGGTTGCAAGATAGAAAATTCAGCTCGCATGCTCATCATTTTGACCCTCATTCAAGTATAGGAAATTCTTCACATAAGACATTCATACCACACACGTTCACCTATTTCTCCCATCCCACATAATCATAAACCGGATCCCTCCTTCACTACCCTAACATGGCATACAACACGTTCAAAATTCTTTCAACAAACAAGAAAACAACTGCATTCAAGATCCCTAGTCATGCTCCTACCCATTCAGGAAGTCCAACCTACTCTTGCAATCTCCTTCTCAAGCTTCAAGCGTGATGAATCTCCCCCAAGTCTCCTCTTCCTCCTATTTTGTTCTTGATGATAATCCTCTAGGTTTAGATTGGGTTTGTAGTACTTTATAGATACAAGTGTTCACATTATAAAGCTACTTATATTCCTCCTTAATTTTGTAGCAACTTGTATCGTGGAAAACATCAAAATTTCTCGTTGCCTAGATTCAGCATCCACCTCAAGAATATCTCCAAAGATTCGACTTATTCACTTCCAGCATCTCATTGTCCAGCAACGTCTTCAGAATTTCTAAGATCTGCAACAAGAGAATTCGTCAACCATTCCATATCCTCCTCTGTAGTATGATATTTCAGACTTCCAAATTCAATAAGATCAGACTTATTCTCCAACACTTTGGAGTAGGAAACACCTTCCTTCACCTTTACATCCAGTGTTCGTGGAATAATATTGACAGGTCGCCAACGATGCTTCACAGTTGGTTTAGATTTGGTAATCGGATAGCCTGATATTGATTCATCAACATTCGCTCTATGGTATTGGGCTACTTTCACCTCCAAGGAAATTCCATTTAGTCTTCGACCATGAATAGCCATAGCGAGTTTCACAGGGTCACTGAGTAATCCAAACCTCATGAACCCGAATTGCCTACCATTGCGTCCTAGATGTTGTGAGATATAGACATCTCGAACAAGGCCATACTCCACGAATATACCACCCAGCCTTTTTGGATTCCAACCCGTAGGAAAGTTGGTGACATATAAGGTAGTTAGATTGCTCCATCCACTACTGCTTTCCGTACGCCCCTGCATACACTTTTTTACATGAGTCCATGGGGTATCCTCATTCTCGCACCTCGTATCACCACCACCCGTCATGAGGGATTGGGATTGATCGTGAAAGACTACAACACGCTTGCCTTCCTCCTCAACAGTGTACTCGGTCCTCCATTTTCAACCGTCATCGAGCTGCTCCTCTGCCCTTTCGAAACCAATTTTGTACACCACCACTGAAAAGTGGTGTACAAAACCAACGTTTTGATTGTTTGAAATTTAGATTGGCCCACCATCATTTAATCATGGTTTTTCTCTTTCCTCCTTTTAACCCACCACTCTTTAACTCCAGTAAGTTTGTACATTTGTAGTGTTTATAAATTTTATAATTTATATCATTTAGCCCTTTGGGTTTATATGATAGGGTTTTAATTTTTCTGCGGCGAAGCCACCATAATATTAATCCCGTAAATTTGTACATTTTAGTCTTTATAAAGTTTAGAATTTATAGCATTTAACCCTTTGGGTTTATAGGATAAAGGTTTAGTTTTTCGGTGGTGAAACCGCCATAATATTAATCTCATTTTATTTATTTTAGTTTTTATTATTTATATTAGGATTAAAAACTGGATATATTAAATTGTGATAAAAAGAATAACTAAAATGTATGATTAAATATGGTGAATTAAAGAAAAGAGAGAAAAAATGATAGCTAAATAGTGATAGAGTCATTCAAATTTTAACCAATCAAAACTTTAATTTTATACACAACTTCATAGGAATTGTGTACAAAAATTCTTTTGGTCATGAACTGATAAATCTATTGGGGCCTACCCTAATGCTTTGTACTTACTAGTCAAAAGAAATATGTCGTGGATACTATTCAACACTCACATAATCGATCATTATTTATAAACCTTTTATTTCTATTGAACAATTATCAATTCCACCCGCAACCCCCACCCCACTTGCAAAATCTGTATTCATCCTCTGTTGATAATATACTATACACCGAAATTCAAGTATCACCTTACTCATAAAATTTTATTTGCAAACCCACTTGAAGAATATTTACTCCATCAATTAAACCCAATATCTTTCATTATTGAGAAGACAACTCTACTACGTAAGCTATCAGTGAAAAAAATGTTATTTTTTGTAATATTATTATAATTATAATTTTATTTTTTGATATTATAATTATAATATATTTTTTGATATTATAATTATAATATATTTTTTGAAAATTTATATATATGAAATTGGAGCATGCTCCTTAAAAAATTCTTGTATCCATCAGTGAGCAGGTATGGATACAAATCCATTTGGACAAACTAGCATTTTTTCGGTAAGTAAAATTTTATTAACCTATCAATTTTCTTACACAAAAGACACCGTTACCGGATTTGAATAGTACCGTCGACTTCAGGTAATCTAAAAAATTCCAGCCGTATCGAAATCTTCTGGAAATCTGTAATAGAATTTGATTAAGGCGGTCGAAAAATATTGTTTGGGACTTGAGTTAAGTGAATTGATTTTTAAACTTATATTTATGGAACCAAATTTCATGACCGGTTTCCGTGAGATTTCCGTACTAAATTTATTAAAATGTCGACAGAATTATTTTTGCAACGGAAATTTGCCCAAAGAAGAGTCATACGGAACCCAAAAGAGCTATTTTTCGGTAAATGTACCCGTGTTGATTTTTTTACGGTATGTCTATATGTACCGGATGTACAATAATCATTTCGGCTCCGTTTGTCAAAAAAAAATCTTTCAATATTTTCGGAATTCTACTGTCAAAATTTTAGAAAGTCTGTCATCGAATTGGGTTTTGGATACATGCAGATATTTACTGACTGTCAAGAGGCAGTGCAGTTGCTGAGTGATTCAAATGCAGAACAGAGCGCCATCTCCATTGTTAAGGCCATCAAAAACCTGGTTTGTGGGCTACCAGGTGTAAAGCTCTCATACATTCCTAGAGAGGAAAATGTCCAGGCAGACAACATGGCCAGAGCAGCACTGAACTACACTGATTATCACATAAAGTTGCTCTATCCTAAGCCACAGGTTGGACAACCAGACTCCCCGGTTGTGGAAAGGAGACTACCAAGTTATATTCACTCGCACCCTGTGGTTCCATCCCTCAAAGCTGCATGTTTTAAGCCTCCTTGAGAGAGCTCTCGAGTATCATTATGTTTTTGGATGTATTAGACATTTCTCTTATTTTCCGTGTAGTAAAAAAAAAAAAAAAACTTTATAAATATCAAATTAAATAGCAACATGCTTAATCCAAAAGCTAAACAGTATTATTTGCGGTGACCAGTTTCCTAGGGACGTTGACAGGAGAATTTCAAGAACATTAATTAATCCGTCGAACAAAGCGAAAATAATGGGTTTATGGCCTGTAAAGCTATCATTTGTAGATTATTTATGCCCTCTTGTTCTTGTTCCTGATAGACAGAATCAAGAAGAACAAAAACCTGAAAAGGAATCCCCACGCCAGGGTTATCATCAAACAGTTCCATTTTCCTAACTCTGTGACCCCCTGGTTCTTGAGTACATCCTCCCCAATAGTGAAACATTCTCCAGCCGTTATATTAATCCGGCCCCCTAATGTCCTGCTAATGCTTGCCAAAAGCTTCACCTTCATCTCCTCAGACACCGATTCCAGCGGCGTTGTATCGAATATCTGATCCCCTCGTACGAAGCACCGTGTCGGGTTATTGAATTCGTTCTGCAACACGGCCTCGTAAGGGTACTTGACGAGTGACGTGTAGTGGAACCATAACCAATAATCTGGCATTCTGTTTCTCGTGATGAAGAATCCACAGAAGAGCGTATCATACGCCAGTGTCGATATCACAATGATTAATCCCATTATGACATCTGATATGAGTCCCGAGATGAAGGTCACGAATGAGTTGCCGGCCCAGAAGGAGACAAAAAGGATAAGGAGATAGAAGTAGAAGTTGCCTTGGAGGCC
>JAOYMZ010050839.1:0-14019 GCA_025802335.1 Pinguicula primuliflora | reverse complement strand
TTATGTTAGCACATAGCAGTTTCAGTTTCAGTTCTTAGACTTCTTGGAGTTCATTGCCATGTACTAATTTTATGTTCGATTGTATTTTTTTTCGGAATTTTGGATTTCCAAATTCCGATCCGAAATTCCGACATTTCGAATTCCGAATCCCGAAATTCCGAATTATAATATGGCTCGGAATCGGATTGGAGTTTAGCTTCCAAAATAATTTCGGAACGGATGAAAAATGGGCTATTCCGAATTCCGAATTCCGAACGCCCACCCCTACCGAGGATGCATGCAGCCGCCGTGAGCGCTGCCTGTTCTGTCATCCTGTGTTTACTGGTAGATGACGATTTCGGGACTCGATCCCTGCTCTGATACCATGAAGAAAAGTAAAGAACACGATGTTTACGTGGTTCGGGAGAATCCCTACTCCACAGAAGGAATATAATCCTTCGTTATTGTATTTCTCCTTTTTTGTCACACTTTTTCCCTTACATCATACACAATTATACAGTGGGAAACGCTGGTGTGAACATCACACACCAGCAATATGCAGACGACACAGTCATCTTCATGAATGGAACACAAAATGATGCAGAAACTGTTAAAGGAGTACTACGAACGTTTGAAATCCTATCTCGTCGGTGGACTATGGGAAAAGCAGATTGTTTGCAATTAACATGACTGCCCAAGAGCATCTGCACCATGCACATATTCTGAACTGTGCCCGGGACACTCTCCCCTTCACATATTTGGGAGTGAAGGTGGGAGCAAATCCCCGGCTAGAGAGCACATGGAGGTCAGTGATTCAGGTTCTAGAAACAAGGCTGAAAAAGTGGAAGAACAAATACACCTCGTTTGGGGGGTAGAATCACACTCATCGAATCGGTACTCACATCTATACCAGTTTACTATCTTTCAATCTACAGGGCTTCGGTTGGAATATTGAATAAGATGATAAATGGATACTCAGAACAGCCCTGGGCAAAAGTGCAACACTCATTATATGGGGATGTGGAAATTACACAAGGAGATGCACCAAGAAGCAGACAGAAACTGTCCCCGTGGAGACAGGACTTGCAGAAACATGTGCTACAATAGGACTGGTTTATTTCAAAGCTAAGCAGACAGATAGGGAGTGGCACAAGAACACAATTCTGGTTGGACAGATGGCTGGGAGAAGTAAGTTTCGAACAGAAATTCCCTGATCTATTCAATCTAGCTGCCGATAAAAATGCAACAATCTTAGAAAAGGGATATTACGAAGATACCTGGATATGGTTCTGGTTGTGGAAACGTCAATGGAACATACAAGAACAGATGCAGCTGGAAGACTTGAAACAGCTCCTAAGCACTGCGCCCCCTCCAACGGAAGAAGATGATAAATGGATACTGGTGGAATATACATATGACGCAGCAGATCAGTACGAGAAATTGATGGAACCAGTGTGGAATGGCCAAAATCAATGTGTAATTGCAAGCTCGACCTGGAACTCATTTGGTCCAATGAAAATTCAAGCTTTTGCTTGGAAGCTGATGCACAAAAGGGTGCAAACGAGAGATAATCTACTGCGAAGAGGCATACCTATGGTGACGGATCGTTGCCCCCTCTGCAATTGTGAACTGGAAACGGTGCTGCATCTGTTTGTCCACTGTCAAATAGCCCAGGGAATCTGGCAGAAATGCCTCGCTTGGATTGGGTTGCAACTAAATCTCCCGCAAATAGTGGAAGAAATCCCAAAGCTTATGACTGGAATCACACCTAGACATCACAGAATCCAGAAATTCTGGAGTACAATTTGGGAGCTCGTGTGCTGGTACCTCTGGAAACTACGGAACGAACCTGTTTTTCGGCCAGATCAAGAAAACACAATTGAGGTGATGGAGAAGGTGAAGGTGGAGAGCTGGTTGATCTTGCGCGTACACAGGAAAATTGATCTAGTCTTCAGCCTTCATATGTGGTGTTTGTCGCCGACAACGTGTAGTTGAATCTGAGCGACAAAACTTGTAAATCTGTATATACTCAATTTTTAGAAGAGAAATACATATTACTTATAAAAAAATACACAATTATATACGCACTTCTAGGTCTAGGGTTCCCGAGATTTATGGTAATCAAATTCCGAAAAAGAAGAAAGATTTGCAATTTAGAGATAATTGCAAATCTTTCCATATCTACTCTCAACTAACACTCCTGTTCAAAGAATCCAGCTTTTCAGCGTCTTCACTATTCGAATTGGGCAAGAGCGTTTTAATTTTCTCATCAATTTCATCGCCGGGAACTCTGGCTATGTTCTTGATACGAGGCCAGTTAAGGAGGTGACCACGGAGACATTTTTCAAGCGTCGAACAGATATCAGAAGGGACTCTAGAACTGAAAGGTCAAAAACTCTAGTGAACGCCTCTTCATTAAGGGATGCGAAACTATCACCAGATAGCTCAAGGGGAAAAGGTGCGTGTCCTTTTTGGAGGGACGGCCCGTACTGACAACTGGAGATGGTAAGAGAACCGACGGCGATGGTACAGAGGACGCAACTGAAGATAGGTTCGACGGCGACGCGCGGCGTGAAGTAGATTGTGCAGAATGGTAGAGTGGGGGGAGTAAAGACAAAATTTTGTAACCATCTTCGCAGTTCACTTGGCTTATCTCGCTACATTATATAAGCGAAGTCATTCTGGAAGTATTGGGGGTGTATGCGGTACTAAAATAGCACCACATGCTATACGCACTTCCCCCGAAACGACGTCGTTTCGGTGCGGTGCTTAATCTGAAAAAAGACAAGATTAGAGAATTTTAGCCTAGAAATTGAGAATAAAAAGAAAAAGACAATCTTTATGATCACCTACGAACTATTATGTCCTGTACATTCATAGTCCTATCACCCCCGGCCGGTTCCTCTCCAGCAAGCCTTCCAAGATCACCCTTTTCTTATACTCCTGTGAATCAACAAAAGTGTCCACCGGCATTATTTTGCTCCGGCATCTGCCGCCTGGGGCACAAAACAGCAACGCCGTTGTGCAAGTCACGACGGCAAAAACCTTTCCGGAAAATACCAACGCTACCAAACAAGCTACGAGAATGCACATTGTCTTAGCAGGCTTGTAATTAGTATTACACGCGCCGGCACCAGTCTCATTCACTGCCACCAGTCGATGAATATTGGTTGCGATTGTACTTGCTGATTCTTGACTCCTTTCCGATCCAGAGTATGATTTGGAACAATAGGTCGATAAAGAAGAATTTGATGATGCCGAATCGGATAATGTATCTTTTTCCATGTTCGAATTGTTGGGCATTGTACTGTTGATGGGTTTTGAATTTGATGATACAATATTGCGCTTGGTTGATAAGATGCTGCTAGATCGATAGGAGTCCCGTCTCGAACTTCTATTCCGGAGTTTCTTCATCTGTGAATTCCGACAAACATGGTAATAATTTCTCTTTTGCAATTGAATAACCAATACATTATCATAATAAAACAAACCGTAACGTATAGGATAAGCAGACAGAAAACAAGAAAGGATCAAACAATTAACCGCATGAATACGAAGAAAGCCCAGAATCAAATCAATTTCACTTCACCCCCAGTTGATGGACCAAAAATTCTTACCAGAGGCGACCTGAAGAAAATGGCCTTCAAAGAAGCAGAAAACATGATCGCCATCTTCCTCCTCCGTTTACTCTCCTCGACGCAGAGAAATCCTGGATCATCCCCTTCGTCGGCGGTAAAACACGACAAAAACCTGCATCTTCCATGGTTCTTGACAGAATCCATTGCCAGCCCAGATCAGAAAACCAATCCGTATGTCCTTGACCCGTGTTTGATGCGGAGACTACAGAGAGAAACCGAGTGCTTCCAATAGATGCGTGAATTTAGTGGGTAAAAAGGACGTTCGGGTAGATGGAGAGGATGGGCGAATTTGGCGTGGATTTTCATTATATATGTGTGATCCGGCGTGACAAGAAATCAAGGGACTTATTTATGGTCTATGGAGGTACTTTCCATTTCAATATATTCCCACGACCGGTAATAAAAATAATGCGTGTAGGGATTTGAATGCAGTTGTTTGGGGTGGGGGGAGCACAAAAAACTGACAGGTTTGATTTTGTAATGCCTTGATTAAAAAATAAAGTTGGAATTAAAATTCTTATAGCATAATTAAACTCGTTATACTTCAACTCATCCCTCATGACAGTTTTGGGAGTCGGATGCGGTTACA
Organism: Pinguicula primuliflora; assembly: GCA_025802335.1. Lineage (NCBI taxonomy): Eukaryota > Viridiplantae > Streptophyta > Magnoliopsida > Lamiales > Lentibulariaceae > Pinguicula > Pinguicula primuliflora. Next base: position 9,813 of record JAOYMZ010050839.1, on the reverse strand, counting down.
AAAAATTTCTGGGTCCTTAAACTCCACCCAAAAAAATTGTAATTTATTTTCGTCTGATGAAAAATGAGTGAAAAATAATATTTTAGAATAATGGTATATGTCCATACACTATAAAAAATAATTGGACAAGTAACGTCCGCGAAAATTCTACTTCGAAATATAATCTCCTATTTTATTTTTGATTTACTTTTATTATTCGATTACTTAAAAGGCATTAAAAAAAAGAAGAAAATAAATAAAATACTGAACCGTCTTAATACCTTCTAATCAATTCAAATCGCCGGAAGACTTCTTATCTCACCGCCGAGAAAAACGTCAACCTCATTGAAAACCTCTAAAATCTCGACTCGAATCGCCTTCGACATGTCGATGGAGAAATCGTCGAACACGCATACACAAAAATCCGTCCAAATTTTTTGTGATCAAATATCCGGCGAGAATATCTCAAATGCGCACACAAACTACTCTTCATGAGAAGAAGTAGCAACAGTTTTAAGATAACTTGCTGAAATGCTGTAGGTGGAAAATGGTGTTACGGACGATACAAAAACGTTAATAAATGTGGGTTTGATGGTGGGAGATGATTCCGGTAGACACATTACAAGCCATTCCCTTCTCGGAATCTTACGGTAGGCATTTTGAATGAAATTTGTATATTACAACATGATTACAAAACTCCATTAGTCGGGTTTGGAACAGACCCCATATTGCCAATCTGCAGTTTTGTTTGATCAATTCTCTTGGAGATTTTATTTGATTGTGTGAAACATATAAACAAGTGCCCATACGTGTTGATGCACCCGGACTGTTCAACATTCCAATATACCTATTGTCGGAGGTCTATGACAACGCGCATGTGGAATTCCCCGTGAAGATGACGGTGCGCCAGTTCCTGCGGGTTATAGGGGAGATAAATGAGAGTGACAAAACGGGAGCTTGCTCAAATCCGAAGAAACTGTTTCGGGCATTTATTGGACTTGAACGATTCTTGGACATCACAATGGACTACGCTCCCCGTGCAACTTGCCCATTTTTTAATGCTAAGACAGATCGATACGCCTAAGCGGATAGAGTTATGGTTTTTGATATATAGGAAACCAATCCGTTTGGGTATCCATGAGTTTGCAATGGTAACATTGTTGGAATGCTCAAAGAAGCCAGATTCAGATCATTCTGAGCGTGATAATCGGATAAGATATGAGTACTTCAAAGGACTCACACACCTAATGTTTAAAGACCTCAAGAAGAAGTGGATGGAATTGATCGATAAAAAAGAGGATAACAATGAGGTTCAATTGTTTGAGGACATGGCTCAAATGAAAAGGAGAAAGAGGATGAAGTCTGATGCGGCTGTCGAGCGATAATTATCTGAGGACAGGATCAAGATATCAATGTTATACCTACTAAAGGGTGTAATCCTAGAAGATGATTCAAAGAAAAAAATCGATGAACTTACTGTGAGAATGGTAAATGATTTATCCACGTTTAATGCCTATTTATGGGATGTTTTCGCAACAAATGGGTAGGAAACACAGGACTCGATCTAGGGTGACGTTTACATACATCGCTGATACTGTATACGGGATCAGACAGTAACATTCATAATTTTTGTAATCACGCATGTCTTGATTCACCTACCCTATATATACGGGGCCATGAACAAATGACGCGCAACATTCGGAATTCCCGCATGCATTATTCCGGGTAAATCACGTCTGTCGTGATTCACCCACCTTAAGCATGATTGCATGGCCCCGTATACATGCTTGTAGGATAAACCCACTCTACGTATACGGGATTATGCACGAATGATGCATGTTCCTAGCCTAACAATTGTTTTCTCGATTTCTCTCCCAGTGTGTTCTTTATCCGATCCTGAAATCTTTGAGGGAAGAGAGTTGGATGCCACATATGAAGGATATTGAAGACGTGGCTGACTGTATGGATGGGCGAATTACTAAATTGGTAGAATTGATCACACGTCTGGGTCTGGGGGTTTTTGTGCAGACGACTCCCACAAAGAAGAGGACCATCTATCAACTGAGGAAAGGCAGTGTCATGCCTTGCTACAATCATCTCATGATGCCCATCCTATTACTCCACGGCCTGTTTCGACGAGTCACGGACTGCATTCTTCGGTTTCAAGGCTAATTCCTCGGTGAAAAATAAGAAGATAGTGGATGAACTCTGGGATGTCATAGCATTTTTTATGGGGTGTATGGACAAACTTAAAAAATAAATTGACGCAACTGTTAAGTTTTGTCATGAGGACAGTGTTGTGAAAGAATGAGAAATTGAAGAGTTGCGGAATAGGATTCAGAGTTTGAAATGTCTCGTAACCAAGCCAGTCGACGACTTGGTTAACATGAATGTCGACTCTGCGGAGACAGTTGCCGCCTCAAAACCTGGCACCGACAATGTGGAGCCAGTTCCCGCCTCTAAATTCATCCATACAATAATATTAAATAATTTAATAATAGTTAGAGAATGGTAGGATTTAATTGTAATACATAAAAATTAAAATTAAAATTAATAAATAATATATTTTAATAGGATTAAAGATTTAATAAAATTCAGTATTTATAGCTTTTATGATTTTTAATTTTGTCGCCTTAATATTAATTGTCATTTTTAAATAAAGTTTAGCATTTAGTATTACAGAGTTTGAGTTCATGATTCAGGGTTTTAGTTTTTCGGCAGCGAAGCCGCCATAATATTAATCGTCGTCTTTAAATAAACTTTAGCATTTAGGATTTGTACAGTTTGAGTTCATCATTTAAGGTCTTAGTTTTTCAGCGGCGAAGTTGACGTAATAATATTTATCATTGTAAATAAAGTTTAGCATTTAGGGTTTGTAAAGTTAGAGTTCATCATTTAATGTTTTAGTTTTTCGACGGCCAAACTGCCATAATATTAATTATCATCGTTAAACAAAATTTAACATTTAAGGTTTTTAGAGTTTGGGTTCATCATGTAGGGTTTTAGTTTTTCGGTGGCGAATATATCATAATATTTATTACAAATATGAATAAAGTATATTGAAACCATATCAACTGACATTTCAAATCGACCCATATGACGTGCTGATAATTATGGTATCGTCTGTTTCGATGAACGATGATCGATTCTTTGTATAAATTAAATTTTAAAATGGTAAGATATAGAATAATTAATATATAATAAAATAAGAAAAAAAATAAAAAAACGAACTAAAAACACTCTTATATTAGATTGTATCAACAGTTGCACATGTTTCCCGCTATAGGGCAAACCATGTTTCGTGCAACATCCTAGTTGCCCGCTATAGGGAAAACCGGCCTTTTGAATACTTGACTTCAAAACCATACTTAGACTGTATCAACAGTTGCACATTGTGCACCAGAAGGCCTAAAATATCAAAGTAGTTGTGTTTAAAAATAAAAAACTACAAGTATGTTAATAAATAAACTAATATTATTCAAGAATTAGGTACCTAGATTTTTTTGTTATTAGCCCAATCAATTCTTGGGCGACCATGCTCTTTGTGAGATTGTGATGATATTCGCTAAGTACACTAGCTTTGCACGTGTGGGAGTAGCCGATTTTGATGATTTCCTACTTGCAACCATTGAGTCTGAAACGTGCACTGAGATTACACGCGCAAGAGGTACTATCGAAGTGCTTGCACTAGATTAACCACCTTTTCGTGTCACTTTTGTAAACACAACTTTTTTTGGCATGCACGACATAATACTTCTCTGTGGCCCACTACAAATGTGCTTTATCCTGAAATAATTGGCCGACTTCTATCATACCAATATCGTCGTCGAAACGACTTGTGCTCATGGATGGAAGGGGGAATAGACATAGAGTTCCCCCAGTACAGGATATGTATCATGATGCCACTAGGGATGACCACTATCTAACGGTGTGGGGTATGTTTGATCTCACCATTATCGTCACTTTCATGCTTGGAATCAAGAATGTTAATTGTTACCTCCTACGGGACCCACTGAATCAGCTTGCGGATCTGCAAATATTTGAGTGGTTTCTCTTGATGGCATGATTGATTGGGGACTGCATGGTGGTTCGACTAATTTTTTTGTTGATTCGTCTTGGGGGTGAAAAGTTTAAATTCCATTGTCAAGACGAATCACTACCGATGTAGAATCCCGATCCGTAATAATTGTTCATTATCTTATAAAAAAATTACGATTAAATAAATATTATGCAAATCACTATAATTAAAGTAGGGGGGGTTAAATGACAGCCACAAAAGGTTTAAAATTTCCCATCTTCTGTCGTTTTGGTTTTATTTCGGAAGATTGGTTTTCACATTTTACATACAACGTATTAGGGGTAAAGCTATCAATTTAAAAGTACGCATGAGACAGGTACGTACTATTTTCGTGTAATAATTCATCTTTATTCAGACCTCTCCTCTCTCCAGATAATCATCTTCTCCTTTGACTCCATTCTTCGTCTTCTCCTTCCCGTAACTCCCACGATTTTGTGTTTGTTCTTCATCAATCTCTTCGGCCGATTGGGAAATTTGCAGATTGTTGGTTCCTACCAATTTCTACAGATTTCAATTGCAGATTGTCGGTTCCAACTAATTTCTGCAAATTTTTTGTTGAATTTCTATGGTTGTTTTCTTTGTGAATTTATTTGGGTAACAACTAATCTTCTATCGTGTTAGTGCTTTTTGCAGTGTGTAGATGCAATTCCCGAAGCCGTGAACTCGACGACCATCACACTCTGCCGAGTGAATTTGATGGGAAATATACGGGAGGCTCAATAACAAATAATTGAGCAATAGGCAGTTAATAATAATAATTTCTCAACTTGTAGGAATCTGTGAGGAGCAGCAATATTAAATAAATGAAAGCAACTAAAATCGACACAAGGAATTTTAATGTGGAAAACCTTTCTCAATGTGAGGGTAAAAATCACGGGCACAAGCCAGAAATCAAGCTCCGCTATGATCAAAATAGGGTACAAGAGAGTCCACAAATGCAGCACAAATCGTGCACAACAATCAGCCCAAGAACCCACAGAATTTGAGAACAAAAAGAAACTGAAACCAGAATTCGTCGGCCACTGTTCAAACAAGATATCTCCTTCCTCTGGCAACTTCTCACTAATCCAACCGGTCAGATTTAAGATCCAGAAGTCCTGAACCCACTGTAATAATCTCGGCCCGATCCAACGCTGAACGAAGTCGCGACAGAAAATTTACGGTCGTTGCTCTAGATGTGTGCGAAAATCTTCTTTCTTATCTATTACCAATTCTCTTGCGGCTATACACACTCTCAAGGATAGCTTAACATCATCAATCATAATCCTAACTGAAGTCTTTTCACCTATTTATACTTTATAGTTAGTCGAATGGACTTCACATATTTGGGCTTTTTACTCCACAAATGTTGGGAGCCTAAAATCCCAACAAATTTCCCCCTCACAACTTATGTGGAGGTAACCTCCAAACCAACAATCTCGCAACAAGTTTCAAACTTGCCTCTTGGTAATGTTTTAGTCATCATATCAGCACCATTATCATCTGTTACGAACTTTAGTCAATTCCAACCGTCTAGCATCCAAAACATCATGTATCCAATGATACATCACATCAATATGTTTGGATTTAGAATGAAACGTTGGATTCTTACCAAGATGAATTGTACCTTGACTATCACATAGCAGCACGTACTTGTCTTGGTTAAAGTTAAGCTCCTGCAAGAATTTTTTTTATCCAAAGCAACTCCTTGCAAGCTTCTGTAGTAGTAATGTACTCTGCCTCAACAGTTGACATTAAGTTTAGAGTTTAGAGTTTAGAGTTTATGAGTTTTTTAGAATTGATAACATTTAGCTCTTAGGGTTTATAGGATATTAAGTTTAGAGTTTTGAGTTTTTTAGAATTGATAACATTTAAGTCTTAGGGTTTATAGGATATCAAGTTTAGAGTCTATGGTTAATAAATATGTTTTATATTTATGTTTTAGGGTTTTATATGGGTTATATATTATTTGTATACAATAATTACAAAGATGTTATGTAGGTGAGATGGTAGTGCTTAGGGATCCGCGCAGAAGGGAAATGTGGAGGGCTGCAGAACTCAAAAATGATATAAGGCACCCGCAGGGTCCACGACACTCCCCACACTCTCTCACATTTCTAAATAGGGGGCCCCACATACAACAGCATGTGTGTGTGATCTCACATGGTGTGAGTGGTGTGTGTGGGGGTGTGCACACACTTGGAGATGACTTATAGTGGGACTCTCCAGAGCTGAGTTTGAATCTGACTAGCAACAAAAATTCAAATTTTTGTAGAAAATACCCCACCACGTCAGTGGGGGTATGATAGAGGTGTTTAAAGTGAGGTGGTGTATAGCGGGTCTTCTGTTACAGTTCATTCCCTTTTAATTGTAGTGCTATCGTTTTGATTTGATTTGATATCCATCTGTTTTGTATATTGCGCCTAATTCTCCGCAAAAGCAAATTTCCTGCTATCTTCTCCGCATAAATGGTCTTACAATCTATATTCTATATAAATGTATACTTGCCTTTTGGTGCCTCTAATGATGTTATAACGTATGTTTCTATTTTTGTTATGATACCAAGTGCCTGTTTTGCACTACTTATTTTTTACATTAATTTTCTCATTTTCCTTTTTTTAACCTTATTTCAAAATGAGTGTTTTAAAACTCTACTTCTGTTTCTACTTCTTCTGTTTTTTAAGTCAGATTCTCCTTTTTTGAGAAGTAGGTAGAAGGTTACTTTTTTTCCACTTCTACTCTTAATGGCAATTTTGTAAATAATTAAATGAATTTACCTTCCACTTCTAAAGGAGAAAGAGATTTTATCTATTTTTTCAAAGATTTTGCAAACACACTAAAAGTTACAAAGGAGAAGGAGAGTGAAAAGGAGAAGGAGAATGAAAATGAGAAGTAAAAGGAAAAATCAAGTAGAGGTACAAAATAGACATTAATTTGTATAACTCTTCACCAATGCCAAAAGAGTACAAGAAGTCTCAATTTCCTCGATACCAACTATCTACAATTTAATGAACCAGGTACAAAATCTCCTTTGATCATTTGCAATGTACTTCGATTTCAATATGTAAGCATCTGTTATGATCTTGATAGTTATCTAGGATGCTGACTATAAATCATATGGTCCCTATAGCTGCAAGTAATTTATATTACAAAATATGCACCTTCATTTTGTTTGTAAATGGAGACGACTTCCATTTCCTTAAAGTTTCCCAAATTAAAATTCTCTCAACAAATTGCTCTCTTCTCTCTAAATGCCGACACATTGTTGTAGCTATTTTGCTCAGTTCTTCCCATGGAGGAGATGGATCATACCTCCAACGACAACTTCCCACCACTAAAAGTGCTGTTCGTCGTGCCGGAGACCAGCTGGACTGTGACTGACGAAAAATAGAGGATATCTGCTCCAACAGTTCCAAGCAACACCCTATTCAGCACCCTACTGGTTTCTAAAACAGATATGTCTCGACAGAAGATTACTGTTCTTCCTGAGGATGTGATTCACTCCACTAACGAGCTCGGGCCAACAATCACTTTCATGGAGCGAATCCAACTCCAAATGGTCAAGAATATGTCTAAAACCTTGATAATTCGTCCTCTGGGTAGGAATATGGGCTTTCAATCTCTGTCCAGGAACCTAAATCTTCATTGGAGGCCGAAAGGTGAACTACACCTCACTGATATATGTAATGGTTATTATCTTCTCCGGTGTTTGCATCCGGAGGATTATGAGAAGACCCTCTTTGAGGGCCCTCATACCATCTCCAACACTTATATTCGAGTATTTCCGTGGCACCGGGACTTTGATGTCAAAAACGATCATATGAAAGTGTTGCTACTTGGGTTAGGATTCCCGGTTTACCTCCGCATTACTACCAGGAAGACCTTCTCCGTGAAATCGCAAGACCATTTGGAGAATACTTAAAGTAGATAAACATACTCTATCGGAATCTCGCGGTTTATTTGCCCGAGTGGCTGTTCGTCTTGACCTCCATCAACCCTTGAAGCTGGCCGTAACAATCGATCAGAAACCATTTCCGGTACAATATGAAGATTTACATATCATCTGCTTTGATTGCGCACGTTTTGGTCACAGTACTGAAAATTACCCCCACAAGGTGTTACCGTCCAACAACGTGGCTGAATCTGTTAAAGAATTGGCCAGAAAATCGAATATTTCAGCTACCGAAAACCCTTCTGTCGGCGATTGTCTGGTTCCGGAGGAGACTCACGTGACCGCTCAATTTCAAATGGTCAACTCTGGCAAACCACGTGAAACAGCTACTGCCGTACCTAGGGCTGACAGCATAGCTAGTCCACCAGACTTGGTTGATCTGACTAAGGCTGGGCCTTGGATGGTGGCCCAAAAAAAAGGAAAACGTACAACCCAGGTTTTCACTAAATCTCCTATGACTGGCCCAACTTTAAAGTCTCCAATACAAACCTCATTCCGATATAATGTTCTGATAGATCAAGATGGGGAGCCCAACAACACTCTAACGGAAGACGCAACGGTCTTGGGCCATCAAGCCTCTGAAACACCAGAGAACCCCACGGTTTTACCCAGGCTTGCAACCAAAAAAGACCGTGTATCCAACAATCATACACAGGCCACATTATCTGAGCCTCCGACACGTTTAACGTCAAAAGTTAAAGGAAAATGCAAGGTAAATACTTCCTCAACAAAGGAGGTCACCTGGGCAAAGAAGAGCACAACTGATCCTATAAAAGCAAGGAGTTTTCTTTCAATGCATCATCCTGACTCCTTTACATTTGGTGCACATGATATTCCAAAACACGTTTCTGTAATTGTTTCTCATCCCTCTTCTGCAATGTCTAACGGTTCCACCTCCAATCCGAAAGCAATCATACCTCCTCATTCCACTAAAGTGGCCGGAAAACAAGGTTTCCATGTGGGTCAACGGTATGTTTCCATTGGGGTCCAAAAACCGTCCAACTTACAGCAGCCAGTGTACAAGGACCCACATCCGGTTACCGAGCAACTGGGGCCATCAGACATGGACCAGGGAGCAGAAGATCCCCCACAAATACTTGACTCGAGTATTCATGACACAGAAATCCTGCAGGCAGAAAACCAATCTGTAGAAATCTCATCTGATGTACCAATTGATTCAGTCTTGGCCAGTATGGAAGGCATCTCCAACTAGGCTGGTATTTCTTAACTCTCATTTTTTAGAGTTTATTTCTACACATTTCCAAAACAACATTAAGTCATTGTTTTTTATTGATGGATAAATCATAGCATGGAATATGCAGTGGGAAATCTCACCACGATCTCCGTTATGCACTACTTGATTCAAGTTCATAAACTATATATGCTTATTCTCTTAGAACCTAGAGTTAGTGGACAATATGCCGAAAAATTAATTGGTCAAATCGGAAATAGTTTTATCAATTCTTTTCGTGTTGAAGCACAAGGTTTGTCCGGAGGAATTTGGATCCTTTGGACAGAAACGGTACAGGTTACTATTATTGACTATGATTGGCAATATATTCATTATAATGTGTTATATGATGACTATATTACTATGAATATAACTGTTGTCTATGGTTCACCTAGCCCCAAAATTCGTAAATATTTGTGGCCCAAGTTGTTATCTATCGCAGATCAGACGACCATCCCATGGTTTGCAATAGGAGACTTCAACTCTTTTCTACATTCTGAAGACAAAATTGGAGGAAAAAGCTCAACAGGTTGCCCACACTTTAAATATTTTGTGGACAGTGCTGATCTTTTACCTCTAGAATTCACAGGTTCA
>JAOYMZ010050828.1:0-14019 GCA_025802335.1 Pinguicula primuliflora | reverse complement strand
CTGATGACACTAACACAATCCTTACAGCAAGTCAAAACGGGTCGAGTCCAATATTATGTACCACGTACACAAATATCAATGTGATTAAACAGATACCTCGTACCAATGATCTGTGAAACATGATCATACATTAATCCACATGTCAGTCTATATTGTCATCTAGTCTTTCTTTGTTAATAACTAAGACTAGGGACAAATTTAGAGTTTGATACAATTATGGATTTTCACAATTTGAGTCATCAACCCAAATGATCCATAATGTACATATCAAAACCCAAGGAACAAAATGATCACATCATCCAGTTTAAATGAAACCAACAAGTACACACTTGGTGCTCTAGGTCACAACCCTAACAGGAGAGCCCAATCTTCTCTTCTTTGCAGCGTGCTTCGGCGGCTCTAGGGTCCTGGTTAGCCACCATCAACGGTGTTGCTTCTTGAATTTAGTGAGATCTAATTTGACGGGGAATGGTATGGTATATCATTTTTGCAGGTTGCCGATTGTGGTACGAGAGATTTCACGGACCAAAAGCGGGTGGAAATGCCGGTTGCAGAGTTTGTTGACCGTTGGATGAAGACTTCGGATTTGAATGTCAATACGAATGGAAATGAGGGGACTTCGTTGTTGTATGTGAAGGATTGGCATTTTGTCAAGGTGCCTATCCTCTAATGATTAAAAAAAATTCCATTGTTTTACTGCTATTTTTTTAATTCTTAGTTTCAAAGAAAAATTCTTAAGAATGAATTCCTAGAATATTATTGCGAGGTTTGTCAACAGTGGTAAAAAGATAGTCGTGTTGAAACAACTACTCCAGATTACTGAGGATTTGCCTGGACGAGTCATTAGACCTTGGATGGATAACCCTTTGCATTTTGAGATTGAACCTGTAATGCTTTGTATTGTTTTCGTCAACTATGTCTTATTACTCTGCATGTGTCCACTTATAGCTCTAAATAACTACAACTTGTGATATGTGGGTGTCAGTGCCAAAAGTAAGGCTTTTATGTATGAGCTGCCAAGATCTTCATTATGTAATTAAGAGAATGGATATGGAGTTCCTTTGTCAAATAGAATTGAATAATTATTTTGTGTTTGTTGTATCTCGACTATTATTGATTTCAAATTGTCTTCTGTGATTGTTCAAGGGTCGAATATTCCTGTTAAATCCATGTAACTTTGGTGTTTATTTTATTGTTGTTTTCCTTGTGATAAAATCTTAACATGATGGTTTTCAGTCCATACCACTGTGATATGTTACTCCATCAACTGTTACTTGAGGTGAGAAAATGCATTGCAGGGGTAAGTTATGATGTTTTTTTTCCATTGTTCCACGTTCTTTGTCATTTATATGGGAAAGATATAACTAAACCTTGAGTCTTGAATTAAGCTCATCGTGGTACTTTTGCTAAAGTCTATGCAATGGCTTTATGGACTCTCCCTTTTAGATAAAATATTCACCTAGCGAAGTAACCTTCATTGTTGGATCTTGCCATTAATTTGGGCATTTACAAGAATACCCAGATTATGCTGCTTACAGAACTCCAGTATTTTTTCTTGTGACTGGCTCAATCGCTATCTTGATCATTTCCGTATGCATGACTGTCCTGAAAATTCCCATGAAAGAGATGAAATTAGTTGCTCAGACTACCGTTTCGTATGCATGGGGCAAAAGGTTGAGCATGAACTCACCTTTCTGATCTAACACCCCCTGGCGGCACCTCCAGCGCACCTCTTCCCTCCGTTTGGGCTAAATTAATATTACGGCGGCTTCGCCACCGAAAAATCTAAAACTCTATTTAAATGTTATAAACCCAAGAGCTAAATATAAACCCAAGGGCTAAACCCTATAAACCCAATGGCTAAACCCTATAAACTCAAGGATTAATTTTTTTAAAATTTCATAATAATTTTTTTTTGAATTTGTCTAGGCAGGTCAGCGGACCGGGTTAGACCCGATCCGTCGACCCATGCGTCCTTCATTAAAATGAAGGATGCATGCTGGCCGTTGGATTTAAATCCAACGGCGAGAAACGAAATCCGACTCCTAAACAACTCATGCGATTTTTTGTTATCCGGCATTTGAAAAATTCGCGTGTACCAATCACAACCTTCCCTCACTAATTGACACACAAAGAAAAGTTGATACAAGAACAAAATCGAGACAAGGGGACCCCAGCAAAAAATAAAATCAAATCTTAATGACATTTAAAATAATAATGATTATTATACATTGTTTTCACCCTAGATTATGGTCATTCATACCTCCCGATGTAGTTTAACGTCCATCATTGTATTTGTACATATGATTATGTTAGATTAAAATTAATACATGAATAATAAAAAATCTCATGGACCGATTGAATTTTGATGACTATATGTCGGTAATTTTATTGCATTTTATTTTATAGTAATATTTAATTATGATTTAAAAATAATCTACAATGAAATCACCAAAATTCTAAGTGACATGTGTGATTTGTTGTTCTGATATATGAATTAATTATATCAATTTTGACACCATTATCTTGACAAATACCACCAAAAATCATTCATAGATTTCTTCCAAACCGACATACAAAACTGTGCACACCCCTCTCACATGTTGTTTCTTCGTAGATTTGCAACCACTCGACCGTTTTCTGCTACAATCCATTCCACATCCGATGAAGATAGCATCATGATACGTCCTGAGAATAGCCATTTGGGATAACTTCTGAGTTTGATGCAATCTGTTGGAAGATTTGTATGCTACAATAGCAAAGTAGTGAGAATAGATTGAATAGAACATACGAACCGAAGCTTCTGGAGAAAGATTTTCCTCTCACTTTCTTTAATTCCATATGGTCTTAGTATTTATATACATACTCTTACTCCTGGGCTCGAAAAATATAATTGGCCCACTTACACAAAACACCTCAAAGCCCAACTAACTAAAGAAAGAACAACAAATATGGATTTAAAACCGCAAAAGAAAAAGCACCCGCGCGAAGAACAAGCAGAGCTACTCATCCTGTATCCTTTATTTAATTCCATCCATCTCGTCAATGGAGACTCCAACATGTTCTTCAACACACACCCGCACGATGAAGCGGTGGGTGACAACCCCAAGCCCATCGTGGAGAGCAAATGCTGGAAATGAGCTTTAGTGAAGAGGTCTGCTGGCTGGTGTGCTGTTGGGAGATAAAGCAGGCTTATGAATCCTGCTTTGAAGAAATCTCGGATCAGGTGGCAGTCCATCACTATATGTTTGGTTCTTTCATGAAACACGAGATTAGCGACAAGATGCATCGCTGCTCGATTATCACAATGTACTGCAATTCGCAGAACCAACAAAATCTTGAGTTCTTGCAGTAAGTAGGACAACCACTTTAACTCACATACTGTGCTGGCCAGGCTCCTGTACTCTACTTTCGCAGATGAACGTGATACCACAGACTGTTTCTTTGTTTTCCACGAAACAGTCGCACTTCCAAGCTTGATGAGAAATCCGGTAACTGAGCGTCTGGAATCAGGACATGATGCCCAATCTGAGTCAGAAAATGCTGCCAAAACAAGCTCATTCGAGCGTGGGTGGAAAAGACCAAGTTATGGGCAGCCTTTCAAGTATTTCACTACGTGCATAGCCATGTTCCAGTGATTCTAATGTGGAGCATTCATGAACTCACTTAACTGCTGTGTAGCATGACTAATATCCAGTCTTGTGAATCCCAAGTACAGCTGATGTCCAATAAGACTTCGATATCTGGTTGAATCCGCAAGTGGTGGGGACTAATCATGACTGCTCATTTTTGTACCTGGCAGAAGAGGGGTTGGCATAGGCCTCGCATCTTCTAGTCCAGCATCCGAAATTATATCCAACACGTACTTCCTCTGAGTCACATAAAGTCCTTGTGGAGTAGGCAATAGCTCCACGCCTAGATAATAAGCTGCATCTCCGAGGTCTTTAATGCTAAACTTGTTATCAAGAAACCCCTTAACCAGTGTTGCCTCAGTTACAGAATCACCTGTGAGCAGAACATCATCAACGTATACCAGGAAGGTCAGGAAGAAGCCTTGCTTGTCAAGGATAAAAAGACAGTGGTCGTGGCTTGACTGAACAAGACCATAATTGATTAGACTTGCAGTGAGCTCTTTGTTCCATTGTCTTGATGACTGCTTTAGGCCGTAAATTGAATGCTTCCGAAGGCACACTTGATCAGAAGGTGCTGCCTGATATCCTGGAGGTAAGTCCATATAGATCTCTTAATCTAATTGACCATGAAGGAATGCATTATTGATGTCTAGCTACAGAATTTGTCAGCCCTTTGCTATTGCCACTGTAAGTAGGATCCTGACTGTTGTATGCTTCGCCACGGGTGAGAAACTATCATGGTAGTGTACCCCTTCAACCTGACTATAACCCTTGGCAACTAAGCGTGCTTTGTACCTTGCTACACTTCCATCAGATTATGCTTATTCTTGAAAACCTAATTGCAACCTACAGTTCGCTTTCTTGTAGGGAGATTAGTTACTTGCCAGGTCTACCGACAAAAAAAAAGTTACTTGCTAGGTCTGGTTCTGTTCAAGTGCCTGTAGTTCGGATTTCATCGCCCCAGTCCATTTTGGGATGTGTTTTGCTTCAGAATATGACCTTGGTTCCTGTGACATAGAATTTGACAAACAAGAAATCACAGGTGTTACGTTAGTGAAATGATAATCAGCATGCCATTTGGGGGCCTCTTTGAGACTGGAGCTTCGTCTAGGGAGAGGAGTTGTGACTGGAATGAGTGATGTGAGTTCTAGGTTTGCTGGTGGTGGCTGGCTGATTGGCTTAGGTGTTTGAACATGGGCACAGGATGTGCTGCCAGTTTCTATAGAAGAAGGTATTGTGTTTGGTGACAGTGTCACTAGCTAATGCATAGCATCATATTCGTCACTGCGAGTGTCACCCAAAGACTGGTCAGCAGCGAAAGGGATTGGTTGAGGACATATTTGGGACTGGTCCCTGGAAGAGAGATTAGGGACTGGACAGGAGCTGTAGAATTGACAGGAGCTGTAGAATTGACAGGAGCTGAGTGTGTAGGTTTCTGATGCTAGAAGGGAAAGACATTCTCATAAAATGTTACATCTCGAGTAAGAACAACCTTCTTTGTCTCCAGATTATATACCTTGTACCCTTTGCTCACCCCTGAGTAGCCAAGAAACACTGTTTTAAAAGCTCGAGAGTCCAGCTTGTTCTGATGCGGGGCTGTATTTTTGCAAAAGCATAAACATCCAAATACTCGCAACTGACTCAAATCAGCTTTCTTCCCAAATAACATCTCATAAGGACTCTTCCACTCCAAGACTACGGATGGCAATCTGCTTATAATGAAGGCAGAGGTTAACACTGCCTCTCCCCAGAATCTCTTTGGTAAGCTAGAGTGAAACAATATAGCTCTTGTCATCTCTATCAAGTGCCTGTGCTTCTCTCCACAGCACCATTTTGTTGAGGTGTGTGTGGTATAGTTTTATGGTGAATGATGCCCCGCTGAGACATCAATATGGCACATTGTCGATTGCAGAATTCTGCTCCATTGTCTGTCCGAATGGTTCTTACATCACTCCCAAACTGTGTCTTTACCATATTCAGAAAATGCTCTATTGTTCCATGAATTTGAACCTATGTTTTCAGCAAGTATAACCAAATAGCACGACTATAATCATCAACCATAGTTAGAAAGTATGTTGCTCCATTCATTGCAGGGATTAAATAAGGACCCCAACGATCCATATGCATAAGTTCAAACAATTTCTGAGTATGAGTAACATGAATAAGAAAAGGAGCTCGAGTTTGCTTTGCTCTACGGCAAGCTTCAAAAGGGGCATGAGGATTGGATTCAACATCAGTCAAAGATAAACATTTAATTACATTTGAAGGGGCATTTCCCAAACGTTCATGCCAGAGTGCCTGATCAACAGGTTTAGACAAAAGTATAGTTTTGACACAACTATCCCGATTACAAAAGGTGGAATACATAGCAGGATCATGGAAGGAGGAGTTCAAAATGGAGATCTTGGATGGCACCAAAGGCTCTCTGTGTGGCAGAAGGAGAGGCTCTTTGTGCGGAAGAATGGAGAGAAGCTTGATTTATCCAAGATATAGAGGCCCCAAAATTCCCTTCCTACTGCTATAACTTCACGGGTCCTGAGGTCCTGCAGTAGACAATGTTTTGGGAAGAAAATGAAGGACATATGGGAATCAATTAAGAGGCTAGACACGGATAACAGATTGAAGGTGAATCTGGGAATACATAACACATTTTTCAGGGCTAGTTTAGGGGCCAGAATCAGTTCTCCAACACATTTGACATGAGCCATAGCTCCATCAGCTCGCCTAACCCTCAAGGCATTTTTAACAGTCTGATATCATTCGTCATATGACAAGAAGCCCCAGTGTCGATCACCCAGTCATTTTGTTTAAGCATAGAAGAAACAATAAGTGCACGCATAAAATTTTTTGTCCTCGTATACTCAAGGTCATCTTGAGCAGGTGCTTGGGTTGAAGTTGCTGCTTTTAGGGCTGGGTTCACCTCCATTCTGATCAGTTCTGCTACCGTAGGTGGACAGTATTCCTCATCCACTGGAGATGTTGCAACAGCATGAGCATAGCGGCCAGTAACTTTCTTGCCTTTGCCCTTCACTTTGAAAAAATTCTTAATGGAGTGACCTGGAATGTTGCAGTGCTCACAGGTCTGTAATTTGTAGCATTCCAGCACTGTATGTCCTGGGATGTGGAAATGTTCACACCTTGTCTCAGCTTGTCTTTACCTTCCAGTTATGCCTCTTCCAGCCATGCCTCTTCCTGCCATATTTCTGCCCCATCGTCCTGCATTTCCAGGGGCCCTAAGGCTTCCAAAATGTTTGGCCATCAATGCTCCTTGATCAGTAAGAGATGAAATAATTGCTCGCTCCTCCCTCTGTTTTCAATCACAAGAATAGTGGAATAGGCCTTGTTCAACGAAGGAAGTGGTTCTGTGGCGAGTATCTGACTCGCAATCTGTTCATATTCAGCATTTAGCCCAAACAGGAATTTCATTACCTTTTCTTCTTCATCAGTTGCGATGACCTCCCCGCATTTGCACTTGGGTATCGGGCGGACGAAACTGAGATCATCCCAAAGTCCCCTTAGTTTGTTGAAGTAGACTGTCACTGATAAATTTCCCTATTTCAACTCCGATATATCCCTTCTAATTTTGTAAACCATCAGCCATTGTAGCCACCCAGGCGCTCTCGTAGTTCAATCCATAGTTCCCTTGCGCATGATGTTGTGAAAGAAAATCCTGCGTGGACCTCATGATCAATAGAATTGCACAACCATGAGACAACCATGAGATCATCACTTTTCCAGTTTTGATATTCCTCTGAACTCTCATCAGTGGGAGGCTCCATCTCTTCATCAATAAGCGCCAGTTTTCGTTCGGCACCAAGTGCCATTCTTACGGCCCGCGCCCAAGAATGATAGTTCTTGGTTGTTAGCAAAACAGAGGTGAGTTTCATCCCAGGGTCATCAGAATCCATCACGGCAATTCCTGATTTACTTTCTGCAGCAACAGCGGCTTGAATTTTCTGTGCGTCCTTATGCTTTCCCTCAGTCTTTGCCATGGAGATCAAGTAAAAAAGAACAAATCTTGCAGCAGATTCGATAAAAAGCACCAAATTTGTAAACTTTACCACAGATCCAACAGCCTAAGGCTCCGATACCATCTTGAGAATAACCATATGGGATAACTTCTGTGTTTGATGTAATCTGTTTGAAGATTTGTATGCTACAATGCAAAATAGTGAGAATAGATTGAACAGAACACATAGACGGAAGCTTCTGGAAAAAAAATTTCCCCTCACTTTCTTTAATTCCATATGGTCTTGTATTTATATACATGCTCTTACTCCTGGGCTCGAAAAACAAAATTGGCCCACTTACACAAAACACCTAAATTCCAACCTAACTAAAGAAAGAACACAAAGTATGGATTTAAAACCGCAAAAGAAAAAGCACCCGTGCGAAGAACAAGCCGAGTTACTCATCCTGTATCCTCAATTTGATTCCATCCATCTCTTCAATGGCGACTCCAGCATGTTCTTCAACAATACGTGCCCATCTTCTTATTATTTTGCTTCGAGATCATGTCGTGTTCCAGTATGAATTAATCAAACACCCATTGTCAATCTTATTTTGATACATAATTGGGATTCATGCTTCATGCCTTGTAATTTGTGAATACAATAAAGGCGCATGGCTCTTGGTTGCTGCCCATGACTAGGTTTAACTAATAAATTAATATGGATCTATACGAAACAAAGTTAGGCCGTCGGGCGAAAACGAGAACCATGTAGCCAATCTCCTCCGTAAGACAAAGGCACATGAATGTCGGCTACATCGAATGGAGAAGATGCGGCACCATAGGCAACAATTGGCAGCTCAGAAAGTACAAGTCAATGAAAATACAAGTTTGGATATGCAAGTTTGTCATCCAATGCGGGTTGTAAGTGTGATTGGGATCAATGTAACGGATCAACAATCAGTTTTGGTATGGAAACCCCTGCATTTGATGTTGTTCGTAACTGCTAGTGCCAATGAAATAGGGAGTTGTTGATCAATACCCAATATTAGACGTCAGATGTGGTGGGGAATGTCTCCATAACAGTGTTGTAAATTTCATATATTTTCGTAGAAAATTTTTAACTAAAAAAAAGAAGATCAAATGGATTCTAGTAAAGAAATAGGGGATTTGGATAAGATTTGCAAATTAAGAAAAATATATTTGTTAGGTAGATAAATGGGAGAACTACTAGCTCCTACTCCCTGGTAAATACTCAAAATCAAAGTCTTTCTTTAATTCTTGGAATTACAATTCCTCCCTGATTTGTAGTAATTAGTGTAATAGTGGTGATGTGTAGTATGCGTATATGCACATGATATAAAATAAAATTTTCATATTCATCTTCTAAATAAGAATTTCCTAACTCATTATCTCAATCAAATTTTGTCGACGGAAAGCACAACTTTGCATCATGGCAAAAAATGATGTACATTTAGGGATGACAATTTTGCCCCGTCCCGGCGGGGCGATCCGGATCCGTCCCGCCGCGGGGTGGGTCAGACCGGACCCGTGGGTGGGTCCGGGGCAGGGGTTGGAAATCCGCCCCGGACCCGTCCCACACGTTTTTATTTATATTTATATATTTTATTATTTTATTATTTTATTTATAATTATAATTTAATTATTTTGAAATTTATAAATATTGAAAAAATTTTAAAGGACATCATTGATAGCTACGAAAAATTCTTGTTTTCAGCTTCTTCATCACTCCCCTAAAAGGGTCCAAATATAATAATCCCGCCATTATCTATGTGCAAAGACTTAAGAGTTGGAAGAATTTTGTAATTTTTATATATAAAAATCTATATTTGTGAAAGCGCTAGGCGGATCTTAGGCGGTGTGGGGTCACTCAGCGCCTAAGCAGCCTATGCGTCGCCTAAGCGGGCTTATAAGTGGTCTAAGTGGGAATTCGGGCAAAGCGGAGGGCGACATGCTAGCACCTAAGCAGTGCCTAAGCGGCCTATGCGACCGCCTTCTCGAACAGATATAAAAATAGATGAGTCCATGCCAGCACGAAAACTTCAAAATTTCGCAAGGACATGTGTACTCCACGTCATCAGAAAACTCCAATACATTTACTTTCTTCCGGGAGGCCTCTCCTAACTAGGAAAATTTACCACTGTGTCCTATATTTTCGATAGAGTTACTAAATTGTCCTGCCGTGCGGGTTGTATCCGCGCGACAGGGCATCGCGCGGTTGCAAAATGCGTGGACACTAATCAGCGTGTTTTGCATCCGCGCGCCCTCCTTAATTCATCATTAAGGAGTGCGCAGTGTCGTGCAGTTTGCATCAGCGTGGCACTCCCTATATAAACGCCCCTTCTGGCTTCTATTTACCTACACTTACAAAACAGATATCATACAAAGTATATATCTAGAAGCCTTTAGCGCAGAATTGAAGTGCCGGGTAGAGCAGCTACCAATAGTCTTCTTATTTTCGGAGGTATTTTTTAGTATTCTGTTTTGTTCATTTAAAATATTTAATATTAAATTATTTTTTAATATTTTATGTTAGGATATATTCTAATGGATAATTTTGGCGGTTCTAGTATTTTTGACTGGTTTTCCGGATCGAGCTCGCAAATCCCTGACTTAAATATGCCTCCGGAGTATGTCGAGCCAAGCTCATCCACTCAAAATCCCTATTATTCACATGAATCATCAGGATATCCATTCGCACCGAGCTCATCCACGCAATATCCATTCGCGTCAAGCCAAGATGTGTGGTCTCAATCAATGAGCCAAGGAGGTTATTCTTAACCACAATATAGCTGGATGTTGCCTCAAAGTAATGCAGCTGACGACTTGTCCCCTATTATTGATCCGAAATGCGATACAGCAGACATTGATGTAGACGCCATTAATTTCGAACTTGACACCGAAGATGAGGGGGAGGATATGCAACCTATTCCGGTGCGATCACGCATAGATCACATGTATGATGGATCATACATTCCATATTACCAGACGACAAGTCCTATGATGGGGGACTCAATGAATATTCCACTGCCATTGAGCACAAAACGTTTCAACGAAAACACAAGTGTGCTTGAAGTGGGCCAACTGTTTAGAGATAAGCCCCATCTTCAATATTCGGTAACGAAGTACCATATTATGGTTACGAAAAGAGAGTTTTTGGTACTTAAGAGCGATAAGAAAACGGTAGTATGTTGCATGCAAGCATCATGCCGAAGGTGAAGGATGTGATTGGTCGCTCAGAACTCTTTTCATTTATTTGTATTAATTGTAAATATTTCCCTATCGAAGACATCCTTAATATACCTTCGGAAATATCTGTATCTTCAATAGTTATGCCGAAGAACTGCTCCATTAAGGGTTGGGCACGAGGTAAACGCCATTGCCCACCAGTACCTTCCAACCCAGAAACTACCACCCCGTTAAGTGGGAGTCCCCATATCATAGAAATATCTTGGAGCGTGATGGTACACTCACCGAATGACATTCAAAATATGTGAGTGCGAGGATGCCATTGATCGATCAAAACCGTCATAAAATGTCAATCTATCTTCATTGGACAACTCTGATAGACCCCCGAAAACCCAGCCGCAACTATATATGGTCACACACGATCAGGCAACTCAATCATACGAAGCCATCTATCTGGATGCCTGGGAGTTACTATTGCATCCTCCTTAATTTTATGCCTTGAAATACGTGTACTTCGGTGATCCGCCAGATCCCCAATAACGTCTTGGGAATCTGGAAAATATACATCAGTATGCTGGCTATAATCCTGACTGTAAAACATTCTGATATCTATAAAATATATTGTAATAATAAGAATAATTCATAAATTTAATATTAATAATTAATATTTGCGTAATTAAAAAATTTAACTATATATTAAAAGGTACAGGATCCGGTGACGGTAAAAAAATAGGATTTTAAACATGATTTTCAATTCCGGCCACTAGGGTTGCCCGTTGACGGAATTGGAAACATCGTTAGAAAGCTTATACATAGAATTGAATATGTTCAAGTTTTGGTGATATTCCGACGACACTATCACCGTTTAACGAAGGGTTATAAATCCCCTAGGGTTAAGTAGTCTTAAATAGAATTTTAGAAAATTCCGGCGACAAAGTCGCCAGAACCGAAACTAAACATAAGGCTTATGATCTCTTATGTATAAGCGTTCTAACAATGTGCCCAATTCCGTCAACGGACAATCCTAGTGACATGCATGTATAAAATCATGTCACCGGAACCTGCCCCATATTAAAAATACCTTAAGCTTAAAAAGCTTTAATCGATCAGATGCTGTCGAATAAACTCTTCCTTACCTTGTAGAGATGTGTTTTTGATTTGTGGTGATGAAAAAGAAGGGGATGGGAAGTTTATATAGGAGTTACCGCGCGGGTTGCAACCGAGCGACCCTTAAGCGATTCCCGCCCATGAAAATAGTGGGCGGGATTGGCCGCGCGGTTTGCAAGGAAGTCGAAAATATAGGGCACAGTAACAAATTTTCCCTCTTTACTATCGAATCTTCTCCTCCGCCTTTCGCGAGATCCATTCTCTCCTAGTGTATCATCCCTCATGAAGACCTAGTCTCGATTCTCGAATATCCCTCATCCCTCGCCAGACTGCTGGACTCAATCCCGAAGAGTTTATTCCGATTATGTTAGGATTCTAGCATATCCTGTCCCTCTCCCTCTTCATGGAGGGGCCATTCTCCTTCTTCCCTTTCATCAATTCCAGTCATCGAAAATGATAGATGTACATAGCAGTTTTGTATATAACTTGTACATAATCGCATTTTATGTGTTATATTTTATTTTGACATGTCGTTTTGCAATTAATGCTTGAGCTATTAAATATAAAATGACACTTATTTTTAAAAAACAACACATAAAAGGCGGGTATATACGGTTATGTACACAAGTGTATTACTTGTATCATTTTTCTTACAGCCACCCACCTCCTTCTCCCACGTTCGTGAAACCCAAACCCTCCCACGTTCGTGCACCTTCTCCCAATCGTCACCTCCCTTTCGCTTTCAATGATGGAATTGAAGAAGAAAAACGGACCACCTTTCCTTTGAGTCTGGTGAGTTTGAGCATTTAAATTTCGTTTGGCTTTTTGTTCTAATGTTTTTGACAATTGTTGGGTATGTTCTTCAGTCAATTTTTTTCTTAGTCCAAGGTTAAGTATTATACCTTTGCCGATGTGGTAACAGTATGCCTTCATACTGCTGATTATGATTTTAAACATATTGCCATCTCTACATTCTTATTAGACCACCAGATTTTTTTTTTTTCAACCGAAAAACTAGTAACATTCTACCCATTAATGAACCTAAAAAACAAACTAACAGAAAAACTTAGATTCGGATTATATTTGGGTACCTCCTACCCATCCGAACAACTAATAAATCGTCCTGCCTCCTTAAAACCTTTTCCGGCAAACCTCGGGGTAAGAGGAAAATCCGAAAAAGGAAAGAGTACAGCACCCGACTTGCCTCTTTTTACGATAATGTGCGTGCATGCCTACCCTTCGATGTACCCCATCCCACTTTTAAACATATGTCAAATATATGATTCCTGAGCCAAGTAAATCTGAGAATGGATAGTACCGAGATTTTTATCCTTTCATACATTTCCAACCGGCTAATCTGCATCTCCTCCCTTCTCTTGCATTCTGAACTTTTTTCTCTCCCAGCACAGACACTTTCCGTGACTTTTTCCTCTCCCAGCAGTTCCCTACTTCTTGTACCATGCCTTCTTTCTTTCTTCAACATTCACCTTGCCTTTACGTTGGAGGAAAGCCGCTGGAGCTGGCACTCCTTACCTGCAGAAAAGTGAAGTAAGATAAACTAAAATCATGGAAGAGGATTACGTACCTGAGGCTCCTAGCCAAAATCCTCTCCTACAATGTGTTGATATGAAGAGCTTGGAGAACTTGGATCTCCCTAGCAGATAGAGAGGTGTTAAACTTGGCAGATAGGATGACCTCCCGTATGAGTGACAGAGCAGAAATGATCACTGTGCTGGCTGAGACTGCAACATCTTGAAACCTATTAGAGCATCTACACTTCCAAATTTCCCAGCATAGAACTTGGGGAGTTAACCTGTGCAGAAACATAAGAATTTTCCCCCCTTTATTACATTTCCAATCTCTCAGCCTGCCAAACAGTTCGACAGTTGTGGATAAGACTCCAATTCTCTGCTGGAAATATAATCAAACTTCTTTTGCAAGATCCCCAGCCGAAAGGAGGTGATTTGCAGATTCAACCTGTGGAAGAGAGCAGCTACAACATCTAGATATAAGAGAAATACCTTTCTTCTGCAAGTTATCATCGACTGCCACTATTCCATGAAGGACTTTCCACATGTGGAAGGTGACCTTTGCCGGAATATGGCAATCCCAGATAGTTGC
>JAOYMZ010050817.1:0-14022 GCA_025802335.1 Pinguicula primuliflora | reverse complement strand
GTTGTCTTCCTCTTCAAATGCGATATACTGTAGTATTTGCGCTGCCGCTGTTTTATTTTTTACCATTACGTACTATTTTATCTGAAATCCGAAATCTGAATCCGAAATTCGATTAAAATAATCCGATTTTAAATGGATTGATTATGATTATTATTTTTCAAAATTCGAATCCGAAAAAAACCGAAAAATAAAATCCGAATCCGATCCGATCCATTTGCAACCCTAGAAATGATTAGGAAAGATCGAAGAACTTGAATGGAACGTTGACATGTTGCGATTAGGCTGAGGAACTTGGACTTTAAGTTTTTTTGGGTAAGACTTTTAGATTTTAAGTCAAGTCAACATACTTCATTAGACCAACCCCGCAGTCTAATAAATTACGGACCCGTCCAAGTGGTCACGCCACGCAGGTGAAGAAAAAAAAGGCCACGCTCAAAGGTACAAAATTTCGGTGGAGACAACCCACCCAAACGCGACAGAGGAGAAAAAGCTATACAATACACGCGCATACACGTAACAAATGTGTGTATATAGATGCACAATTCCAGAGGAAGATCAATTGATCATTTTGTAATCTACCAAAATCGTGGGTTCAGCTCGTGTATCTGCATTTGTTGAGAGAGCGGACAATGCTACCAGCTCAGGGGATAGCGATCCGCCGGTGATTGATCGTAGGGCTTATTTAAGATTCTGGTTTTAATTGTAATTGTTTATTTTTTGTAAATGTTTTTCCGATTATCAGCTGCGTGGAAAATTGGATGATCTTTGGATTGGTTGCATGCGTTTTCAATCACGAATGTATGGACTATTTGGTGGTTCGATAAATTCTTTTCGTTGCTTTCGCTTGTGAGCGAGGTGAGATCCGGGGAGAATTGGATGGCATTGTTGAATTGTCGGGTTGTGGAATGGAAGGTTGGAGTGCGACGAATGGGGGGAAATAATTAATACTGTGCAACGGGTAGCGTAATGGGTTCTTGTTGTTCTTTGTATTTGAATCGCAGACTCTAGATTTTCAAGTCTTTGTTTTGGTTTGATTGGAGCTTATCTCTCTGCCGTTGTCTGGAAAACAATATCAACTATATTGACGATAGTAGATATAGGAGTTGTAAATCCTGAATAATTGTAAATCCTGAATAGTTATGTTGGATAATTAACACTAGATAGGAGAAAATGAATCATAAGGAGCTGCTTATCTGATGAAAATTTTATTTTTTCCTGAAAGGCAGTATACTACTTGGTCAGATCAGAATTATGAAAAAAACTCTTATGGTTGATTTTCACAAGGAGAACTTACCAATTATAATGCGCTAAAAGACTTTAAATTCACTTATAGATGTACAATGTACTGCATGTTTCTTATTTTACATTGGTATGGTTTCACCTACATAAACTGTATTTGATAGTACTCATGTTGTTATAATACTTTGGTTAATTGATTATGTATTTCAGTAACGGGATTCGGAGCTGGAAGACACTGAACATAGACGACGATCAGGTGTTTTCTTAGTCAATTCCTTCTGAACCTGGCGGAAATGTCAGGTCTGCGTCTGCAGCCTTTCCCATAATTAGAAAGCTTGTGAGAAATTGACCTGCTGCTGATAATAATAATGATAAGGGAAAAGACTATCATGTTCTCACGATCTTCTCAAAACTAGCTTACTTCGTTGATATGCTAGGTCTAGAAAGAGTGGAGGTTTCAGATGAACCAAGGGAGGGGAGGTCAGATTGGGAAAACTCTGAAGATAGAAGAAGATCAAAAATTGGGTCCTTAAAGAAGAAGGCAATAAATGCTTCAAATAAGCTAACTCATTCTCTCAAGAGAAGGAAAAGGAAGGTCGATTGTAGAGTACCTTCCATTCCTATCGAGGATGTGCGTGACCCAAGAGAGGAGAATGCTGTGAATGACCTTCGCCAAGAACTTCTTCAGATGGATCTCTTGCCTTTTAGACACGACGACTACCATACTCTGCTGAGGTTAGTTATGTTTTGGTTGTAGTTTTTATAGACTTAATTTCAGACAGTTCCTCACACATTGCATGCCCAGTGGAAGGGTGTCAAATAGGGGCAGAGGGAGGGGGTGGGGGTGAAGGAAGGAACTTTTTTTTTCTTCAAAGGATTTAGCTAGAGATTTTAAGATATATCGTGCAACCTTCGATGCGACAGATTCTTGAAAGCAAGAGACTTCAACATTGATAAAACAATGCATATGTGGGCAGATATGCTTAGTTGGCGAAGGGAATATGGAGCAGATACCATACTGCAGGTAATGATAAATTACATGGTGTACGAGGAAAAAGAATTACCAGTGCTATTTTCATATAATGAACTGTTCTCAAGCACTTGGAAGTGTTTCCGTGCTTGCTATGGGTCAATTCCTTTCTCCTGAAGAGTTTGAATCAGATAAGTATGTCCATTCACTGGTCAATTCATCTTATCGTCTTGTAGGATTTTGAATTTGACGCACTGGAAGAAGTCCTGGAGCATTATCCTCATGGATATCATGGAGTTGATAGGGATGGGAGACCTGTTTATATTGAAAGGCTCGGAAAAGCTCAACCAAGGAAATTAATGCAGGCCACTTCAACTGAAAGATATCTAAAATATCATGTTCGAGAATTTGAGAAGGCAATAAGTGAGAAGTTTCCTGCCTGCTCCATTTCTGCTAAGAGACGGATCTGTTCAACAACAACAATTTTGGACGTTCAAGGCCTGGTCTGTCGATTAAAAAAATTCAGTCTCAAACTTAAGTTATTTCTTATTAAATCATGAAAAAAAAGTTTCCCTTCATTGGTTGTGCTAATTGCCATGCTCTAACTTCTATTTCAGTATCGATCTGCATTGATTAGACTATTAAATTTTTTGACTTGATTGACTCTATGTGAAAAAAGTTTTGCCACACACGTGTTGTTCAATGGTGCTGCATATATGGTGAATACAGGGAGTTGAAATGCTTACAACTGCTGCAAGTCTATTGGCAGCGGTGGTGAAGATTGATAATAGTTACTATCCAGAGGTATCTTACAACTGTCTGCAATTACTTTTCGATTCAATATTATTTTTTGGTTAATCCACTTGCATCTGTGGCCTACTGTTCCAATTGTATGCAGACCCTGCATCGCATGTATATCGTTAATGCTGGGTGTGGCTTCAAGAAGGTGCTTTGGCCTGCTGTCCAGAAATTCCTCGATTCAAGAACTATTGCAAAGATCCAAGTAATGGGCATACTTGATGCGTTGAACTGAACACCTCATTCTGCCTTTCAATTACTGAAGCTTTAATTTGACGGATCATCTGTGTATCTTCTATAGGTGTTGGAGCCTAAATCTTTGGGGAGGCTATTAGAAGCTATTGATCCAAGGTTTGCTCGAGTCTTTTGCTCATCGTAGAAGAGATGTACAAGTGGACCATAAATTAACTGCTATTTGTTTTTCCCCAGTCAATTACCTGACTTTTTGGGTGGATCCTGCTCATGTAACATGGAGGGAGGCTGCTTGAGGTCTAATAAGGGTCCGTGGAGTGATCCTGGCTTCGCGAAGGCATGTTATATATGTGATTCATACATATCCTGAGAGTAGCTTCATATCCAAGTTATACTAAGAGTTACACTATGCATGCAGCTTATCTATGAAGCTGAAGCAACTTTTGTGAGGCATAACAAAACAGTTGGTGATCAACTGGGAAGCTCTTATGTTGAAATCCGGCCACTGAAGGTAGTATGTCCATTGACTCCATTCTATAAAATTACAGTTAAGCATGGGTGTTTAACGTTCCATCTTCAGGGAAGATGCAGCAATACATCGGTTAAACAATCAAGATTCGATACTGATGATCCTTTCTTTCCGGCATGGCAAAATGACAAAACTATTTCCCGTATCACCCCAGTCCATGAGGAAGTAAGTTTGATTAAATTGCGGGCCTTGTTACAAGTACTCTCATGATTCATTTGTCAATTTTTTTTTAATCTTTTCGCAGTCCAGAAGCTCTGGTTCTGGTACTATCTATTACAGTTGTGATGAAACTTTTAGCCCATCTGGCAAATATTACAGCAATGAGCAAAGGCTGGAAGATGAGTCTTCCCACGTCAACTTCGTGGTACATTTAAATGTAAATGTGAGACCAAGTGACCAAGGTTTATTCTTGCACTCTGACATGATACCGCTTGGTTTGTTTTTTCATTAAGATAAGTTTGGCTTAAAAATAATAATGTTTCATTTCTTTTCTTTGAGATGGAAACCGTGAATTCCATAACTTATCTTCTTGCAGTATCGTAAGCATTAAGACTTGTAATATTGGTTAAATATCTCTCACGAAATCAGGTACATTCGTCCTGCATTGGTTGGATTTCATCAAGGAAAAAGTTCTCAAGAGAGGCATCCGCTGTACAATAGAAATGATCATGTCTATCATCAAGAAGCTTGTTGGGTTTATCATAGATCCGTATCTTGCATTGTATCAGAGACAGGCGAATGTTTATCAATCCAGTGTAGTAGGAAATGAAACAGAATCACATAGTCATTTATCTGTTGGTATACAAGCAACTGGCCTAGAGGATAGGTTCCGAAGACTGGAGAATTTACTGGACAAACTCGGAAAAAAGCCTGCCGGAATTCCATTGGAGAAGGAGCAACTACTAAGTCGTTCGCTGGATAGGATCAAATCTGCAGAGTTTGACCTACAGAAGACAAAACGGGTACATGTTTGTCATATGAACTTGCCACGATCTATTATTTTTAACTCTAATCAATTTATCCTTCTTCTGCATCAGGCATTAAATTCTACAGTGCTGAAGCAGCATGAGATCACTGAATTGCTAGAAAATATGCGGATGGCTAGATTTCATGTGAGTTTGCCCTCTTAACAATCCAAAATCCTATGAAATTCCTATGGTTGCGTTTGTGAATCTACCTGTATTCAATCATCAATTCTCCATTTCTATTTTTCAATAGCTCGAATCCATTTCAATTAATTAACTTACTCTAAAATTTCTGATTGCAGCGAAGAAGAAGATTGTTCTGCTGAGCCATAAATGATAGCTGGTCTCGAAGCGGGATCTGAAGAGGGTGTGAGGTCAAATTCATGGACACAGGGCTTGGTTGCTTAGAAGTGAATAAGAACGGAGAAAGTTGCGTTGCACCTTCACGACTGTCAGTTCTCCCTTCATTTTAAGACGTAAATGGCTGTAACCTGTGAATGCTGTTGTTATATGATACGAAAATCCTCACCACACGGTATTCTTGCTGCTTTACCTCGTTTTGGATGCTTTATTGTGCTGATGCCGTGCTGCTTCAAGACTAGATTCTTACAGTTTGTCCTGATTACCATTAAAGTCCCACATCGGAAAATGACAGCTTAGAAGCTCCACTCTCACCCTATAAATAAGAGCACCCATTCCTTAATTTTCTTTATCTTAATTTTAACTCATTATATATATGGGTTTGGGCGGGTTTTGAGTTTGTAACTCGAAGCCCAAGTTTAAAATAATGGGGGCCGAGTTTAGAGTTTAACTCAAAGCCCAATTCTTAGTAAAAAAATTGGATTGTCACCTTATGGGCGAGGGCGGGCCGAAAGATTGTATTCGGGTTAAATGGGTGGATACGGGTTAAATGGGCTAAATTCATATCTGCCCGCCCAAAAAACGTTTCGGTCCGGATCGGACAAAAAAAACGGGCGGGCCCTAAGCCAACCCGTCCTCAATGCTCGCCAGAAAGGGGAAAGGATGATAATCTCAAACGGAAAAAAACAAGAATTGTTACCGAGCTTTTACTTTTCATACCCTGTACATTATTTGGTGTTGGTTGATTAAACAATAACCAAACAAAATTAAACATAAATAATAAACTCCTTTCAGGATGGGGAAATTATTTTTGTGGGGATTTCCAGCCAAAAAAAATGAATAATAATAATAATAAAGCATAAATAAATGTAATTGAAATAACTACGTACCCTAACCATGCAATACATACATACCGACAAAATAAATGTCTACACAAATAACGAACAAATCAAATAACTGCATTCTATACTTAAATGATGAAATACAGTAAGATGCAATCTATCCACTAGTATGTCTCACTTATTCTTATTAATCTAGATGTCAATAAGCAAATAACTACTTTATATAGTCTTATGTATTTTTAACCGTAATATATCGTCACCAACTTGTCCTATCTGATGTCATGTCCTCGGAGAGGTTTAATCCTACTAGATCTAATCGAATTTGCTCATCCTATATCCTCTTAGGTCTCCCCCTCCCTCGTCGCCCTTCAACTTGCAATCCTTCGACTTTCCTGACTAGCTCGTCCAAGCTCCTTCTGCGTACATGTCCAAACCATCGTAACCTTCTCTCCCTCAATTTAGCACTTATACATGCGACACCTAGTGTATCTCTAAACACTCCATTTGGAATCTTGTCTAATCTCGTGCGACCATACATACACTTTAGCATCCGCATCTCCGCCACTTCAAATTTTCGTGCATGTGAAAGACTCATAATCCAACACTCTAACAGGTAGAGCATCGTCGGTCTTATAATCGTTCTATAAAAAATTTCTTTTAACTTAAGTGAAACTTTTTTATCGTATTACACTCCAGTAGCCAACCACCATTTCAACCATCCGACTTTGAGACGATGGATAACGTCGTCTTCCACACATTCATCCTTTTGTTGATGGATCCTAAATATTTGAAATTATATTTTTATTGGAGAGTCTGGTTTGTAATTATAACTTCCATTCTACTTTCCTCTCTTTCATTGGCAAAACTGCATGCCATATACTCCGTTTTTGAGCGATTCAATCGGAGACCCTTAGCTTATAATGTCTCTCTCCAACGCTCCAACTTAGCATTAATCTTTTCCTTCGTCTCAGTCACTAAGACAATATCGTTCGCAGATAACATACACCATGATACTTCATCCTGTACATCCTGATAGAGTACATCCATAATTACCGTGAAAAGAAACAGACTCAGTGCTGATCCTTGATGCAATCCTATATCCACAGAAAAATACTTTGTTTCTCACACTGGGGTCCGCACACTAGTCTTCCTCCCTCATATAAATCTTGTATAGCCCTCACATACATTCATGGGACTTTCTTAAAGTCTAAACATTCCCAAATAATCTCTCGTGGTATAGTGTCATATGCCTTCTCTAGGTCTATAAAGACCATACGTTTACGTGTCTGATATTTCTCCATTAGTCGTCTGAGGATATAGATTGCTTCCATTGTCGACCTTCCTGGCATAAAATCAAATTGGTTCTCCTTCACTTTCACTTCTCCCCGCAGTCTAAGTTCAATAACTCTCTCTCATAATTTCATAGTGTGACTTAGGAGTTTAATATACCGATAATTGCCACATTATTGTACATCTCCTTTGTCCTTATAGAGTGAAACTACTACGCTACTTTGCCAATCCTCTAGCATTTTCCCTATCGTCAGGAAAATGTTAAAAAGAGTCATTAGCCATTTAACTCCTACGTCTCCTAAACACTTTCATCTTCAATCGGTATGTTGTCTGTCCCTACTGCTTTCGCACCTTCCATCTTACTAAGGGCTCCCTTCACCTCCTCTGTCGATATTTGTCTAACCTCACACTGATTTATGTACTGGTGCACCTCTTTGTCCCCTACACAGCTACTATATTCATGTGTCTCGTTAAACAATTTACTAAAATATTATTCCCACCCCTCTCTTATATTCCCTCTGAGAAAAGACTTTTTCCTTCCTCATTTTTAATAAATTTAACAATATCAATATCCCTACTCTTCTGAGCTCGTGTCTTTGCAATCCTGTATATATCCTGTGCCCACTCCTTCATATCCAATCTCGTATACTATCCTCATAGGCTTTGCTTTTAGCTTCTGTCACTGCCTTTTTTGCTTCAATCCTTGCTTGACGGTATGCCTCTTTACGCTGCATCCTCTCTCCATCCCCATTTGCTACCATAAGTTGCCTAAATCTATCTTGTTTGGCTTTCACTTTAATTTGCACCTCCTCACTCCACCACCACGCTTCCCTGCCAAGCCTCGCTCTGCCGGATGTTACTCCTACGATTTCTTTAGTTGTGTCCCTAATGATCGTAGTCATAGAAATCCATAAACGTTTCGCATCCTCAATTATCATGTCCATACAAGTAGAAACTACCTTATCTCTGAAGGCGGTAGCCGCCTCACCCTTAAAATTCTTCCACAATATTTTTTCTCTACCTCCTCGCCTCATCTCCCAACTTTTCCTCGTACATTAACATTCATCACCAAAAGATAATATTGTGACGTCAATGATTCTTCCGACAAAACTTTACAGTTTATGCAACAACTCCTATCCCTTTGGCGCAAAAGGAAAAAATCAATTTGTGTACTTCGCCCTCCTCTATGAAAGGTGATTAAATGCTCATATCTCTTCTTAAAATATGTATTGACCACCATCAATTCATGCGCTGCCGCAAAGTCCAATAATTCCCGACCGCTATCATTTCTCAAACCAAATCCAAAACCGCCATCTGCATCTTGATACCCATCCACATGTACTCCCACACGGGCTTTAAAATCATAATCAATGAAAACTTTTTGTTCCATAGGAATACTACTTACTACACTATCTAACTTGTTCCAAAAGGTTTGCTTCTCACTCTCTCTTAGCCCCACTTGAGGTGCATGCCCGCATACAACATTCACCACCTCTAATCCAACTGCTATTTTGATCGCCATAAGTCTATTGTCACACCTTACCACTTCTACTACACATTTCTTAAATTTCTTTGACACCATAATTCCAACTTCATTCTACCCACTAATCAATCCAGAGTACCATAGTTTATACTCATTTACTTCTCTTGCTCTTTCTCCCTTCCACTTTGTCTCTTGAAGACACACAACATCAACTCTTCTTTTCTTTAATATATCTACCAACTCAAAAGATTTTGCTGTCAAAGTCCTCACATTCCAAGTACCAAATCGTAAACCTATATCTTGGATCTCTACCCTACCCTGACCCCTCGTCACAGGACACCATAGTTAATACTCGCATCTATATTTTCTACAAGCTACTACCACTATCAAAATAGACAAAATACAAATAAAATAATAATAACATTAACACCCAAACACAAATGATAATACTAACGAAAGTAAACAACTGGATTGCAAAGTTAGGAGTAAATTAAACAATCATTAATTAATAAAATTATTTATTCAAAAAAAAAAACAATGCTACTTTTTTTTATATATAGATTGACTATTGTAGTCGGATGTTTTTGTTCACTTTATGGATATTTAAAAAACCTTTGCCTTCACTGTTGGTCGGTTTGGAGAGGAACATTTTTCTTCAATTCATAATTTTGGGTAATCTTCATTTTTGGGATTTTGTGCTGATTTCCACTTCGTATTTCATTTATATTGAATCAAGTAGGCCGAATGTTTCGTATCTCCAGTTACAACAAGTAGTTCGCCATTGGCATTCCTTCATTTCAGGAATTGCTGTTCCTATCTGCAAGAAATCTTAGGCGAGATTTAGATTTGTTGATCCTGTTTGTAAGTGTTTAATGCTTTATCGAACAACACATTTGATTTGATTGATTTTGGTATATGTTGATCGCATTAAGGGTTTAGGTTTTAGGCCTTCAGAATCGTAGTACGTGGGCATGGGCATAATTTAGTAAGATAAGAAAATAAAGAATGAATTTTCTTTCTCATTTTGCCACACCAACTACTTTACGTTCTTCTCCATTTAGCAATGAGTGCTGCTACTCGTACAAAGAAGAAACCGAACACAAACCGAATTTTCTTCATGCCTAAGCACAGCAACACACACCCGTGTGGGTGTATGTATTTTTTGTGGGACCCACGCTCAACAAATGACTTAGTTTAATGATTCAGCATCTTGTTTGTACAAGAGTCATTTCTCTTTAGCAATTGATCAATGCGGCAGTTCAGTAGTTAAGCTTTCAATTCCATCTTTCATTTATCCCTCCACAAACTCCTCAAAATTGAACAAATATTGATCAACCAATGATTTGTACTTTTTTTTATAGGTAAAATCATCGAACTTTAAATCTTCACGTTAAATAGTACTCAACCCATCTTGAGGTATATGAATTTAATATTTTAGTAAAAAGACCTATCAAAAAAAATATTTTATTAAATAGCTCCATTTGGAATTCACCTTTTGAATATATTCTTTATTTATAAATAAAATAAAATTATGACCAATTATTTCTGCTTATTATAATACATTCGATTTCATTACAAGATTGTGTCCCACGTCCAAATAAGAAAGATGAAATATTGTTTTGAAATATATTATTACACTCTTAGAACCTAAATGGCTGTAACCAACTTAACTACGGCCACTTTTTGCAAGTAAGATCAAGCACGACAGTGATTTCAAAGATGACCTACTTTTCCCCTACTAAAAGTACACCAAAAATCAAACCACAAGAAAAATAAGAATTGGAAGTGCCAATTGAATAACAATTAAACTGTGGGTCACCATTTAAACCAATGATATATTGTCGTGTTATGCTTCTTGTACCCTCTTTTTCTTGTGGCATAAACCCTCCACGGACAAATGTATATATATTATTTGATCTAACTCATTGTGTACACTATATTGGTATACAATTTACTCATGTACATTTCTTCGATTGCATTTTCTATTATTGAAATTGATCATAAAAATAAAAAACTTATATAAAAAAGAACAAATGGCGAGTCCGCAGTTTGTCCGTTTTCTCGTAATCTTTTAGATATATTTTTCAATAATTTGCTCACCCTTTCTTTCTGGATTTCCCTTCCATTTCCTACTAGTTGACCGCGGCTGGCCGTCCCCCCATCTTCCTCCGACAATTGGGCGAAAGGTTTTCCAATTGCAGCTCATGAAGTAAATTTCTTCATTCACACCCTTTAATTGGTTTTTAATGCCCCCTTTTTCTGCTTTTCCCCTTACCAGTGTTCGCATATGCAAGTGAATCATCGTAATTTCGTGGTTTGAGAAGGATTATACAAAGTTTGGATTTGGGGAAGTTTTACTGATAGGTTTGTTCTTTTTCTCCTCCTTTTGGTGGAAGGATCCGGATTATGTTTAATTGCATCTTTTGATGGAGCCTGTTGAACTTATTGATGGGGTTATTGGTAGTTTGGATTAGAATTTCTTGTTGAAGAGAGACCCAAGTTGTAGTTGTCGCTTCAGAAATTGTTGTTAGTTACTACTTAGTTCATATCCTGGAAAATGGATCCGAATCAGCCTTCATGGAACAGACAGATGGATCATCTTGGTGTGAACAAAATGGGAAAGAACATTAAGAAGAGCCCTTTGCATCAGCCCATATTTGCTAGTACTGCAAAGCAGCCACAGCAGCCGCAGCCGCAGCCGCAGCCGCAGCCACAGGTTTACAATATAAACAAGAATGATTTCAGGAACTTGGTTCAGCAGCTCACTGGTTCACCTGTCCGAGACCCTCCCCCTAGGCCTCCCCAAAACCATCCAAGACCTCCGAATAATAGGTTACAGAGAGTTAGACCACCACCTTTAGCACCAACAAATCGACCTCGTGTTCCCGTTCATCCATATCAGCCGCCCTATCGCCCTCCGGAGCAAGCACCACAGCCATATATTCCACTTCCTTATGGATACAATCATGCAAGACCCCTTCCTGGACATTGTGATCAGCCTTCCCCAGTCATGTTACTTCCACCTACTCCTACTGATGTTTGGACAAACACAGCGGAGTCTCCCATTTCTGCCTATATGCGGTATCTTCAGAATTCCATTATAGATACAGGCAATGGACAACCTCAACCTAGTATGCAACCTGTACAATCACTCCCATCACCGAGATTAAATGGGCCTCCGCAACCTCTTCCTTCTCCTCGATTGAACGGTCCTCCGCCGCCCCTTCCTTCTCCTCGATCGAATGGTCCTCCTCCTCCTCTTCCTGATACTTGGCTGAATGGTCCTCCTCAAGCTATTCCTTCTCCTCGGATGAACAGACCACCTCTTGTTACCTCACCTCAGCTAGTGGCTTTTCCATCGCCTAGTGCAGATGGATCTCATTTTTTACCCTCTCCAACATCACAGTTCCTCTTACCTTCAGCTACTGGTTTCTGGAACTTGTTGTCTCCTCGATCACAATATCCACTGCTTTCTCCTGGTCCTGGATATCCTCCACCAATGTCACCAAATTTCTCATTTGCCTCTGTTGGCCAATCTGGGATCTTAGGCGCGGGAAATCATCCACCTCTGTCCCCTGGTTATGGGTTTCCGTTGTCTCCATCTGGTTTCTTCCCTATACACAGTCCAAGATGGAGGAACCAGTAATTATCAAGCAAAAAACTGTTGACATAGAGATTTACTTGATACTCATTTAGTTCAGCTTTCATAGTCTCAGTGAGTTCTTCATTACGAAAGAAGGTCAGTGCTAGGACTTCCTTGCAAACTGTTGTATGAATCTTTCTTGTATCTGCTGTTGTAATGCTCTCGCTTAGCAAACATATCGAGTCGAGACTAGTTTGTTGTAATACGCGAGTTTAGCAAACTTGATCAGGGATGTTATTTGTTCATTGATATTTGTATCTTGGAAAATGCTTTCTGTACTACCATAAACCGAATTTTTAAATCGAATGTTTGTGAAATGACGAAATTAACCCGGGGCCAGACAGTGTTTCTGTGCTAAGTGGGAAGGTATTTTCGCAATTTCGCGCTGATTCGGTTTAAAAATTCGGTTTGTGTGTTGTACGCGTAGCAATGCTCTTGTATCTTAGTTGTAAACTCCTGCATTTATATAGTTATTTTTTTGTTCTTGCATGGTCGAGACGGTTATGTTTACTATCAGAACTTCTATAAGGCACCACTTGGAGTGCACCTATTTTGCCCCGCTTAAGCACAGAAACACACACACCAACATTGGTGTGTGTGTTTCTGTGGATCCCACTTCAAAGATTGTGAGTGTGCGGTGCCAATGAGGTGCCCTCGAGCAGTGCGTTTTAGAATTCTTCGTTTACTATTGCGGTTGAGAGGAGAAAATGCTATTTGAAAGTATAAATTAAATCAAACCAAACATATTCAGTAAATTCCGTCCTTAGGCAGGGTATGGGGAGGGTAAGATGTACAAAATCATATCCCTATCCCACAACAGGATATGGAAATTATTTCAGTAGGGATCCCAGCTCAAAAAATAAAATTAAAAAATAAAAAAATAAAAAAATAATAATAATGTTGAAAATAAAATAAAATGCTGTTTGAAGGTATATCATGACCAAATAGGCCTGTTCTATTCTCCCTTATGTTTGAAATCTGTAAGCACATCCTTGCAAGCAAATGTAGATTTCTGCCCATTTCAAGGTGTGTATTCTTGTTTTGTGCTTACAAGCAACCGTTTGAGTGGTGGATTTAGGAATTTTGAAAGTGAATACTGCTTTAATTTCATTCATATATTTATTAAGAGTAAAATTCACTTTACTCCCTTGTAGTTTGGGGTAAAGTCAGTTTACCCCTTATAGTTTTAAAACTAATAATATACCTCATGTGGTTTAAAAAAAGAATAAATTACCATCGCGTGCAATACACTCGCGGGTAATGAGAGTGAGCGAGAAAAAATGACTGTAAATGTCATTTTTGCCCCTTAAATAGCTTATTGAATTTTTGTTATATAAATAGCATTTAAAAATAATAACAATGAATTTAAAGTTAAATTTATTTAAAAATTTGAAAACTAACTAATAAAATCAATCATTTTTAAAAAAACAAAATAATGTTTTATAAAATTGAATAAAATAAAAAATTAAAAAATAAATATGTGCAAAAATATAAAATATTTATACAATACAAACACATAATATTGGTATGATATTTTATATGAAAGTTTAATTAAATTACTTTGGAAATATAAATAAATTAAAAAATACAACCCAAACACAATATACTAGATAGCTTTGTTAAAAATATTTTGAAATATAATATTTTAAATATTTTATAAACATTTAATTTTGAATA
Source organism: Pinguicula primuliflora (assembly GCA_025802335.1). Taxonomy (NCBI): domain Eukaryota; kingdom Viridiplantae; phylum Streptophyta; class Magnoliopsida; order Lamiales; family Lentibulariaceae; genus Pinguicula; species Pinguicula primuliflora. Next base: position 34 of record JAOYMZ010050817.1, on the reverse strand, counting down.
TTTTTATATATAACTGTTTTAAAATTCTGTAAAA
>JAOYMZ010050806.1:0-14022 GCA_025802335.1 Pinguicula primuliflora | reverse complement strand
TATAAGTCAACCTACACCGAGTCCTTGAGAGATTCGACCTCGGGGGTGTACTTCGTACACTTACGAGTTATTTATTTAATCACGCACTACAACGAGATCAGCCGCCAGTGCCCAGGCCGCCTAGACGGTGCCCAGCCGCAAGGCACAATGGATTTTTAATATTTAATTTTTTTTTTGCCAAAAAAAAATTCGAATAAAAATTCGTGCGCTCTGGGCAGCCGCCCTGCCCCGATTCGGAGCGGCCAGGCTAATTTCGGTGCCTAGGCGTCCACTCAGGCTGCCTAGGCGCTGCATTCTCGAACACTGGTTCTAACAATCCCCCACTCTTTACTTTCAATCCGATAAAGAAGTATGCACAGCAAAGTTTAGCTGATGACTATGACTAGCTGATGATCAACCCATTTTTTTGGCTGATGTAGTCCGGTTACACTTGCAGGTAGAAGGAAACCTGCAGCAGCCAGAATTTATTGCTACTCCATTTTTTGGCATGCACTGTCTTGGAGATCTGCACAATGTCCCGAATCAATTTATTTACCTCTTCCACCACCAATTCAAATTTTACTGAAATCATCTCAAATCCAGTTTGACATCGATATTTCCATATACACCAGCATATTATGATCGTAGTAACTTTCCTTCAGTAATTAAATGTATTGCCCCCTTTGATGGAACTCCATTGATAGCATGAGGAACTAAAAATTTTGATTCAAACACTTTCCAAATGTATTCTGCTGACTCGTTGTACGACAACAAATTATCAACTGTTTCAACCTGCTTGATGCTTAAGCGGCAAACACAACAGGGTGCAAGGCTTACACCTCTACTGCCAACACATTCATCCATAGGCAATGCGTTATGGAGTGCACTCCATACTGTCAGACTAAGTTTTAAAGGAATATGTGGATCCCATATTTGGTAAAACTTCCTCCATCTAATTGTCTTGTGTCTCACCAGATTTCAGGCCTCTTTAAAACTGAATATACATTCTCTATTTGGCTCCCATACTTGTTTATATGTGCCATCAATTCTCTCCGTGTCTAGGATAATACTTCTGATTAGTTCAGGCATCTAACCCATCCAGATGCCATTGATCATCCTGTATTTTAGATTGAACGCTTTCTCCAGGATTAATCGACTCACAAAATACTCGTAGACATTGTCCAGGGATCCATTTGTCCCACCACAGATTAACTCTCCTTTCATCCAGTATGTATTTTCAATCATCAGATCCTTATACATCCATAAGCCTCTTCCAAGTGTGTGAGCATCTAGCAGATACCTCGAACTGATAATTCATAGCTTTGCTCCCATATTTGTAAGCTATATATCCGGCCCATAGAGATTTCCCCTCCATAAACAGTCACCATAGTTTCATCGAAGCTGCCATCATGAAGCCTTCTAACATCTAGCCCCCCTTCCTCGAGTGGTAAGCATATTCTTTTCCAGGATAGCCAGTGACTCTTTTTCTATCCATTCACTTCTCCCCATAAGAAGTTTGCAAAAATTGCCTCTAGTTTTTTCAAAACACACTTACTGGGAGCCAATGTCATGAATTGATAAATCGGCAAGTTAGACAACACTTGATGAATCAGAACAAGCTGACCCCCATATTGAGATATTGTTTTTCCAATCCTCAACATGTTTCTTCACCTTCAGTAGTAGGGGGGAAACAAACATGATTTCTTGTGCCCTTGATATAAAGGGATACCTAGGTATACCTGTGGCAAACTACCATGAGTTAATCCAGACCAAGTAGCAACGTCCACAACTTGTTCAATAGGGACTTTAGATGAGATAAAAAAAAATTCTTTCATGTAAATTAATTTTTTGTCCTAACATCTTTTCATATTCTTGCAGCAATGAGAAAACTTCATAGTCTCTTTGTGTTCCCCTAGTAAACAGAAGCAGATCATTTGCAAATGCCTAGTACGAAACACTGATACAACTTATCGGAACATTATAAGAACACCACTTCTTTTCCAATATCAGTTGATTAAGCCCCCTACTTAATACCTTAGAAGCAATAACAAAAAGAGCGGGGAGAGCAGATCTCCTTGCCGTATTCCCCGTGAGGCTGGGAAAAACCATAGACCTGCCCGTTCCAAAGAATAGAAAATCAGTTCTAAAATATTATCCTCCATATAAATCTATAAATGTCTTTGATAAACCAGTTGCCAGGGATTATATTATTTTCTTTTTTGGAGGTTTATAGGATTTTAAGAAGCATGAACTGTCATTTGCATTCATTTTAGAGCTTATTCTACTTTCTTGCACTAATAGGAGCAAAATTTTTCGAAAAGTCTTGAACTTTCTGCTCATATTTGCTAAGGATGGTGAAATGATAAGCTAGATATGTGAAAATAGTTGTGGCCTATGATCTGTTTTAAATATCTTGTGGGCGTAACCTGGAACTCTCCACTGGTTTGAAAGAAGGGGTACAATTTGCTGAGTAGAGAATCCGAAGCTGGGTATTCTTGTTCTTTTTATTTGAGGGAAGGGAGTGATACAGTATTTTGGTTGATTCTGGGTGAGGTGATTTCATGAAATTGCCAAAGCCCCAAAACCAGAAGATTCAAGCCACAAGAAGTCAAGAAAACTGATGCTGGTATGCTGCTGAAATTGGAAAACAGATTCAAAAGAAGAACTTGCACCTTGTGTTAAACATCAGGGGAAAAACTCAGCAAAAAGGCTGAAATAAAATGCAAGAAAAATACCCCCTGCACATCAAGAAGAGGCCTGAGTTCCTGAAGTTAAAACACAATTTAATCTGAAGCAACCTCAGAGATATGCAGCGAAAACCAACAAGTCTGCAGCAAAATGCAGAACAGACTGGCAGGATTATTCTGAAGTGAAGAGGGAAAAAGTCTGAAGAAGATGGGCTTGGCTTGAGTTATATGTTATCCCTTGTCCAGAGTTGACAACAAAAACCGTCCACCAGCATGTAAGCCAAATAGAGAGACCATTATGATCTATCCAATTCCATCCGAGCGACAGTCTATTCCCGAACACTAACCTTAAAAGAAAGAGTGAGATGGAATTAAAGACCTGTCTTGAGATTCCTACAAGAGCAAATGCGCCAGGGCTGTGGTATGAGGTTAGAGAGTTAGTTAGTCCCTTGAGACGCAGAATTTAGATTAAAAAAGGCCATGCTAAATTACTAATAGTGAAAAACATGACCTGAATTGTAAATTGTGATGCTCTTCTGCTCTTAACTCTTTTCGATCATACTGAACGCACCCTCACTCATGTCTATATCTGCATCATTTAGACACATTAAAGCACCACACACTCTGCTTTGTTCTTGCTTTAAAATGATATGCTGATTCTCTTGCTTGAGGACAAACAAAGTTTAAGTGTGGAGGAGTTTGATAGACTAAATTCATATAGTGATTTAGGCTTTATTTGCATATCATTTCATATCATTATATGCCTTAAACACTTCAATCATGATCAAATACTGGATTAATCGTGTCTATGATGATTCTTTCAGGATGAATTTACAATGCAGCAGAAACGGAAGGATTCTTGATCAAAACTGTGCAATTAGGCGCTGAAACTGAACAACCAGGACTTATGATTTTTTATGAGCTGCACTGGCAAGAATCAGGACTGAAATCAAGAATCAATACATCCAAGCAATCAAGAACTCACGAGTAAATTTAGCTTTTAGAAGCATTTCAATAAAAACCAGTCAGAAAATAGACTTGAAGAGCAAAGGAAGCAAGGAATTCGGTTTAGTGTTGAAGTGCGACCCAAAGGTGTACAAAATCAAGTCCAAGGAGTTCTATGCAACATTTGGCTCATGCTAGGTACATACATACACCATACTTGGAGTCAAAGCAAGGAGGGGACCGCAATTTGCTATTTGGGGCAAAGGCTAGCTACTTGTCAAAAAATGTTTTGCCAAAAGAGGAAATGAGAGAGAAGGATACATCTCAACCGTTCAACAAGCATATCTCTCAGACCGGATCCAGGGTGGTCATGCCACTGCACAGGAATATTCCTAGGGGTCTCATATTAAAGAAGAGATCAAAAGCTAAAAACGGCATTTGGAGGGACTTATACACAGAATATCAGAATCAGACAATTTGCTGGGTATTGTCAATCCAACCCTCAAGATGGTTGCACACCTTTCACTTGGGTGTGTGGAAAAATCTGAACTTTTGTCAGGAGTTAGCTCACGAGCTCAAGATCATATCTCATGTTGACTGCAGGTGCACTTGAGCCTGTCCAGACTCACTTTGGGGACCAATTGAGAATACATACAGAACTGTATTAGCAAATACAGTTCTGCCCCCATAAAAAATTCCTATCTCTCAAACGGCTGGACTGATAATTCTGAAATTACATAGGAATGAAGACCTAAAGGAGGGGAACAACTTTCATTCAGGCAACACAATTTTTTGGAGGCTTCCAGGAAACGTTTTGGAGCGAAATACCAGAAGTGCGGAAGCTGATTCTTGTTGCTGATTTCAACTGCATAGCAGATGGATTCTCTTAGCTGCTGTGTTTTTTAGCTTACTGTGGCTCATGCCTTGAGCATGAGCTAATATTTGTAAACTTGGGGCTCGGTTTAGCCAAGCCTAAATAATGTTTGATCATTTTTAATGAAGTTCTATTCTAGTTCTCAGTTTTATCAGTTTCATGTTATGATCTCTATGTTTGAATGATTTTGACCGGATTATTTGAGCACATATAGGTGATTCTTGCACACTACTTCCATATAGGTGTGAGGATTCTACAAGAGCATGTTACTTGTTTCCGTCCTGGGGGTATTACCCCCAACTGGAGATATCACATATAAGAACAAGACCAAAGAGGTTCTCAAATTGGCCGTTCTTGGGGTATTACCCCTAACTTGCCTTTAAGTTGGATGAAATACTCCATACCTGATAAAATAGGATGGATTATGAAGGGTTCTGTGGGATTAAAACTGAGTAGAAGGCTAGTTAGAATGGATTTATGGACTGAAAACAAAGTTTAGGCAAAGCACAAAATTGAAGCCCTTAGTTATCTCAACTCTTGAATTTTTATCTCCTGTTGTGTTACGATTTTTGTTTGGTGGTCTTCTGAATAATTGAACTACACCTCCTTGGCTACGTAGATAATTTTAGTTTACTCAGTTTGGTTAAGTAATTTAAAAGTTTTGCAATCCTGAAGATTGTGGGTCACTTTGATTGTTGCTAATTTCAGATTATGTAAAATGCGCCCCCTCCTAAGATCTGACCCTTGCTTACGCATTGTATTATGACTTGATCATGTGCACTTGCATGTATTCATGAATTTGTCCATCACTCACAACCTAGCATCCCAGTATCAGTGATGAGGTCTAGTGTGTACTTCCTCTGTGACAGGCTATCTCATCCGCTCCATGTACTATCTTAATCCCAAGAAAATAGTGAAGTAATCTCAGGTCCTTCAACTCGAACTCCTTTCCCAACTTCTCCTTCAGCTTAGCAATCTCATTCTCATCATCACCTGTGATGATCATATCATCCACATATACTGCTAGAATAGTGATATAACTTCTATGACGCCTGAAAGACACTGTATAATCGTCATAAACTTATTGATAGTCCATGCCTATCATAGTTCTTCGAAATCTGCCAAACCACGCTCGGAAAGACTGTTTAAACCCATAAAGAGATTTCTTGAGTCTAAGCACCTTACCCACTGTGTTCTTGGTCTCAAACCCTAGAGGTATCTCCGTGTACACCTCTTCATGCAAATTGCCGTGGTGCGTTCTTCACATCAAGCTGGTGCAACTTCCATCCTCTATTGACTGCAAGGGAGACAAGTGTTCTCACAGTTCTAATCTTTACCAAGGGTGCAAAGGTCTCATCATAATCTATGTCGTATGTCTGATTGTATCCCTTTGCCACCAACCGTGCCTTGTAGCATTCAATGCGTCCTTCAGGATTCTGCTTCAGGAAGTAAATCCACTTGCATCACACAACTCTCTTCCCTAGTGGTAGTACCGCTAACTCTCAAATCTTATTCTTCTCAAGAGCTTCAAGTTCTTAAAACATAGTTGCCTTCCATTTTGGGTCAGTCCTCGCAACCTGCCACGAGTTAGGAATAGAGACTCTATCCAATGATGCAATGAATGTCTCATGTGCAGGTGACAAATGAGAATATGACATATAATCATCAATATCATAACCATATCGATCAGGAAGAACCCTACACTAATGTGAGAGGATCTCTGCACGCAACAGAGGCCGGAGCAGAAACAATAAACAATCTCCAAATTAATAAGCAATAAACAACCTCAAGAACCACCAACAATTTTCAAATAAAAATGAGTGCGACATCCCCACTTCATCACCAATAAACAAAAGAGCAAATGAAATAAACTTCATGATTATGGCAGACTGTGAGCAACTTTCAAAATGGGTGAATCCACGTTCGTCCTCCACAAAATTCAGCCAAATTACCCTCAATCCCAACTCAAGCTCCGCCACAAAAAGAATTGTTGGAGTTTGACTTTGTGGATATTTGTAATTAAGGAAAGGGATAATTATGAATCCCTTCCTTAACTAGAATCCAAGATTATAGGGATATTACCATGATTGGGAGATATGCACCAATCATGGATTTGGGGGCTATAAAGCAACCCAACGCCATTGTAAAACATATAGAAGAAAATCAGAGATCCGAAGGTCCTCCCGTGGAGTAGGGATTCACCTGAACCACGTAAAAATCTTGCGTTCATTCACAAAACAATCACATAAACACATATTCATCACAAATCATCAAGAATCCATCCGATTTCAACATCTGGGATGAGGAATTGGACCACTTATTTAATCCTCTCGTTTGACCCACTCACAAGAGCAGGAAAATGGTTTCGCTCGAACTACAAAAGTTGCTCGCCTCAAGCGTGCTCAAATGTCGGAGCAGAATGCTTGTCCTGCACGCAGAGGTTGGGCACGCGGGAGGATGAGCACAATGAGTATGTTCGCTCCCGGGAAAATGCGTGGCGGTGGATGGCGGAGCAGCGGCGGTATGTTAGGATTTGGGGAAGAAATTAGGGCTCTGATAGCATGAAGATTTTGGGGGAAAAATTGATGTTTTTCATTCAAAATATATCTATATACATATTTTGGGTATAATGACAAAATTACCCCAAGATTAATGATGCAGTATGGATAATGTCAGACCATGCTATTTAGAGTATCATCAGTTTGCTTGAATGCTGTTTGTTTGCTGCAGTTTTGCTTGAATGCTGTTTGTTTGCTGCAGTTTTGCTTGAATACAGTTTTGCTTGAATGCTGTTTGTCTGCTGCAGCTTGCTGCTGTTTCTATGCCTGAATGTTGTTTGTCTGTTGCATTTTGCTTGGATACTGATGTTTGCTGCTAGAGGCTGCGTTTTTTGGTTGAGTTTGAAAGCATGTTTTAGCATAATTTTTCGTCCATTTTTTTTTAAATTTTTGTCCTTTTTTTCATTTAGGTTCGTGGGTCGGGCCTATGGAACGGGTTATATTGGCCGTTGGATTAAAATTCGAGGGTCAGGATTAATTTTCGGCTTGTAAGGTACTGTGTCCGATTTGTAAGGTCTGATATCATAAAATTTCCGTTGTCTAGACTCCATGACCTTAGGATCGTGTAGGGTCAATTGAAGAAGTACTAGTTTAAAAAAAAAAGCAAGAGGTTAGATTTAAGAAATTAAAATTTATTTATTGAAAAAAATAAGATTGTAAAGTTATACATTTAATATATCCAATAATGAAGTGTAATTTTTGTATGTATAAATCACAAAAGGCCGCGCCTTTAAGGAGGGTCAAAGGGAAATGGCGACAGCTCACACTTGCTAGATCAGCAAGAACCTCAGTGATGAGCAATGGAGAGTCCGTTCCCTCGGATACCAAGTTGGTAAAGAAGGCATGATGTAGTTCGTATATCAAGTCCCTGTAATGGAGATCAGTGCTGTTGTGAGGTATTAACCGGTTTCGGATTTAAAGAGACAACACTAAAACTGTTAGCAAACTTTAAGAACCGAACAAAATCGCGAATGCAATGTATCAAAAAAACAAAATTAAAAAACTCTTGTTTTCATGAATAGATCTTCGATAAATCTACTCAAATCCGTGAAGATAATGCCCGAGACACAAAGCCGTCAGTCTTACAGCAAGAACACGGCCTTTCAACGTCTCGAACAACACAAACAGGGGCTCAAACTAACACGAATCTGGCTGGGAGTCTAGATTTGAGCTAAACAACCAGCAAGAGACTGGTTTAATAGGTGAAATCTCGAGTAAAAGAACAATATCGAGCTAGGGTTTCGTGAAGCAGACGAAGAGTCAGAGAGTTTCAAGGAGTCCAGATAGTTCGAAAAATGAGAGAGTGAAAAGTGATCGAATAAGCCTTCGAAACAGCTTTTATATCATGGACCACGAGCCTCAACAAATAAGAAGGCCAACAAATACAGATGGGCCAGGGATTAACCACAAGGACAAATCATAACGATAGCCAAGAATCAGGTAATGTGCCAATATCAAGAGAAACAGACTGAGTTACATAATGTCTCAGCAGACTCAAATCAGAAAACTCATAAGTTTGGGCCCAAGTAATGTGTTGTGGTCAAATAAGTCATGCAAAAATGAATTTCAATCTTGTGATTATGCATGCATAATCCGGTCAATAATCCATTTAAGTCATTAATAGAGCTACGAGGCTCAAACTCTAAATGAAATTTGCATCGTTCCACTTATTAGTATCTTGGAGTTGTGCTCGTGTGCATAAACAAGTCAACAATAAAATTGGTTAGTTGGTCATGGACCCAAACTTCCAACAATCGTGTTCCATTTCCGGCTCCCCATTCAAGCAAAGTGTCTGCCCCTTGCGTGCGAGTTGTCGACCCAGGCACAATGTCCCCCTGGGTACAGTACTTATTTTTCATTAGGTCAGATATGAATTTTTTTCACATGCTGAATGTATCGTGCCAAATGAAATTGGTATTGTGCCAAAAAGTATTTTCAGTCGTCGGATTCGTTATCCGACGACTTATATCAGTTCACTTAAGTGAACCGGATCGGATCGCGGATCAATTCACTTAACCGTCGGATAACGAATCTGACGGTTGAAAACACTTTTCGGCACATTAACATTTTTATTCGGCATGCCTGAAAAAAAAACTCGGTCAAATATATACATAAATAAATTTTTTACAAGTAAATGTATCTATGGAATGTATCTTTGGAATGTATCTTTGGAATGTATCTTTGGAATGTATCTTTGCTCATCAGTGAGTTAATTAAGTTTGATTACATAAACTTTAACTACTACAATATGATAAAATCTCTTTCAATTACCGGAATCTACATAAAACTGTTTCTAGCAGACACAGCACTACCGGGACCATTTCATTTGTAGAGATGCATCCTTGTCCCAGAAAATAACAAACCAGATAAATACAATTTCAAAAAACTTGACTGAAGGATGAACAATGACATACTTCTTGAAAGATTTCAGGGTTCTCCTTCAGTTCTTAAACGCCAAGATTGCACATATACTGCAGCAAGAATGACTACTAGTAGACTTTGTTCGAGAAGGCCACCTAGGCTCTAGTTGATCACCCTCCGCTCTGCTCAAATACGGTTTAACCACCAGCTTAGGTGCAGCTAAGTGGGCGCCTCGACCACATAAGGGCTACCACACCAGCATTTTCCAAACACTACTAGTAGGTGCACCAATATAACGGTGTTTCTTTAAGTCCGGTTTGATAGCCTGCATGGGTCAGCTAAATTAATTTCCAGCTCCATGACAGACTAAAATGGATACAGCTTGGCAAACCACATAGGTAGCATATTAGAAACTCTGCTCCCTCCAGAAATTCCATGGAGTGTTGAAAATGGTGTAGCTAGGTCATAGCCTCATAGGTGTGAACTTGATGATATGCTGGCATGTGGCAGGCGAAGTTAAATTATAGTGCCAGTGATATCATTGGCCAGGATACAATAATCATCCAAGATATACTGTAGTTTTTATGCGCAGTATTAAAGCAGATGACCAGCAGTAACTCAAAAAAAAATGGAAGTTGATCTAGGACTATTCCACACGAGAGGGTCTATGCCCGATACTCACAGAGATTAAGGCCAAATCATTCAGACAAATTCGGCTATTTTTTCAGGCATGGATCTTCGCTAAATATTAAGGCGGGAATGGGAAAACAGAGCCTTCCATTCTTCACTGAACAAGGTCAGATCTTTCTGGAAGGCACAAACGACTATGTCCACCCATTGCCTCTAATGCTTATCTAGGACATGAGCCGGTGATCCGAGAGATTTAGATAGTACTAGCCATTTGGTCTTGTCGAGACAGTTTAGTATTCCCCATTACCTTGTAGCCTCAGTCCAATTCTTTGAAGGTAGGCATCAAAATTTCCTGGAACATCCTGATACGTAAATTTTAAGGGTGTGATTCTAAAACAAAACACAATTGAATATCTGGAGTTAAATGAAGGGTTAGCTTACGAGTAGGGAGTACAGGATATGGGATATGTTGGATATTAAGAGCTTCAATGCCAGAAAGGATTTCCTCGTTGCCGGTGGCTACAAACAAATTCAAAATTTTCTCATTCAGTTTCCCAGCTTTCAATATTCTCTGCCAAACAACCAAAAATGAGGTAAAGAAATGGGATGGAGTTAAAAAAAGACATAGGTTCATATGGGGTGAGATCAACAAACAGTAATTTTAAAAATAAATCCTATTGAACTTGATCACTGGATGCACCTATTAATCATTTACTTTAAACCTACAAACATAAAGACCCATACAGTGCTTGTCAGAAGGTTAAGCATGTTGAGTACGACAGGGGGTATAAAAGCTTAATTTTTTCAACTTTAAATCTACAAACATAAAGAACTATATCGTGCTTGTTAGAAGGTTAAGCAGGTTGAGTACGTGAGGGGTGGGGGAGTGTAAGCTTCGTTCTGTTATCAACTCGATGAAAGTTAGATTAGATCTGTATAAAAAGAGTATCAAGTCAAGCAATGCCATTGTCCAAAAATCTCTCTCACATTTTCCAGGTTCTGACCGAGGAGTTCCATAATCCATTCTATCTCTATCTTACATTACGCACTCACACCAGCGTTATTAAAGACGAACACGGTCTAGAAATAAGGTTCATAAATTTTGTACACCCAAATAGAATAAGGATAACTGATAACTCCCTCACTGAACCAGGGACAAAAGATGTTGTGGGAAAACAAACCACATTAAAAAAATGCCAATATTAGCCTATAATCCTTGTAGCAAATTTCCATAGCGCTAAATTACATGCCAAAAATAGTAACTTCACTTTCTTTTTAGTAACTTCACTAACGCAATACAAATATGAAACAACAGATACTGATATACAAGTCAAAGAGGTTGGTCTAGTGGATCACATACTTGGCAAGTGTGCCTTAACTCACCCTAATTAGTAATTAGTAGGTTACGGTAGTGTGTTGGTTTTACCTCGGTAGGCTTATGTTGTCAAAAAAAGATACAGATCTACAAAAGGAAATCATCAAAGAAATGAAGTAAACGTTGCCCTAATATTGAAATTTGAAGGGACGAAAATAAAATCAGAAAAGAGTATCTTCCACATATCAACAACCACTATGCCTACCACGAAGAGCTCGATAAGGATGTGCTCTGGCAGAAAGGATATGTCAGATATACTGGAGATATTATTGAGGGCAGCGTCAATTGCCAGTGAGAGAAGGGGGGGTGGCGGTGGATTTCTCATTCATACAAAATTTTCCCCTCTAATCCACCTTCTTTTTTTGGATAACCCTCTAATCCACCTTCTAGTCGACCAGAACCACACCTTCAAACGCTATTAACAGTCTGCCATCGGAGAGACAAATAACGCGGAGGATGTCCTCATCACTTTGTCTGCACCGAAAATACGGTTAATTTTTGTTGGATCGTCGTTTTTGAATTTGTCCGACAATAGTGTCCCGAAATGTTAAACCCGGGAAATTGGAAATATTTTAAAACACCGGTCTTCCAAAGTCCGGTAATAGTTAAAAATTTTAATCACAATGATTAAGAAGTACCGGTCAGACCGGTACTGGGCAAACAAACCAAGGAACGACAAAAAAAAAAAAACTGGTAACCTGGGGGTCGTGAATGCCACACAAAGAACAGCAAACAAGAACAACAAACCCACACCAAGAACGTAACCTGGGGGTCGTGAATGCCGTGCGCCTGCTGCGGATCGTGAAGCAAGAAAAATTTCCATCATGTAAAAACCTTCTGATATGAAGCATCGGCCTTCCTCCATGTCCAGCCCGACTTCTACATAGTCCGCACCAGACATGGCTAGGGCTTCGAGTGAAACCAAAACTTGTTTCCTGGAAAACATAGTTTCTGCAGAGAAATTACACATACTCGTATCCTCTTTATACTAAAATTGGGTCAGTTTGTGTCCCAATTGAACTCAGTTATGTCCCATTTCGGATTCAATCAAAAAGACTCCCAATCCTTCAAGAAAGATTCTCTTTTTCAAATTCCTCTTTTTTTTACTGCACTAGAAGCTTCACATCCTTTCAACTGTATTTCTTCGACTGGAGCAGCAATCTGGATGCATAGATAGATAAGGATGGTCGGTGCTTCGTATAGCTAAAAGAATATGAAGTTTTTATGCAGCTACAGCGGACGGATTTTACCCAGATCTGTTATGTGTCAGAATGTAGTGAGTTTCAGGTGCCAATTGCCGACGGAAGATTTGGATGCCTTGATTTCGATCACCTCCGACAATGATCTGCGGCGGCGCTCACCTTTGCGTAACGGCTCCACCTCGCCAAAATCACCACTCTGTGCCTCTGTCTCACATGGCGGCGTGGCGTCCAGAAAAGGAAAAAATTCTCCTTGGTTTGCTGTTCTTGTTTTGGATGAAGGTGCGTTGCTGTTCTTGGTTTGTTTGCGCAGGACCGGTCTTTGAAAGATCGGTACTTCTTAATACTTGTAATTAAGAATTTTAATGACGACCAGACTTTGAAAGACCGGTGTTTTAAAATACCGGTCTTTGGAAGACCGGTGTTTTAAAATACCGGTCTTTGGAAGACCGGTTGCTCTCACCGGTCTTCCAAAGACCGGTGGGTGTCATTTTCAAAAATAGGCTCAATTTTTGTGGCTAATTCAAAAATTTTCCCGGGAAATTGATCCCGATCTTGCTGCCGAGGAAAATTAGCATGGCTAATCAACGTCATTAATGCTTCCCGATCTTCCAAAGTCCGAGATCTAATCATACTAGGACATGTTAAGACCGATAACGTGCGGCAGGAAACTTGGGCGCGAATACAATAGCTCGGACATGCCAAATCCGGTATTTTGATATATCGGATTTGGTATTTCCGGGATAATTAGTATATATATCACTCCCTCTTTTTCACAATTATACCGTCATATACACAAAGTTTCGGATTTCGGAAGTTGGTTTTCTCTGCGATGTCGAAAATTTTCAGATGTCATAGTGTAAAGGTTTGCTACGAGTAAATATTCAGCTATTCCTTAATTTTTTTAGTTATAATTTTATATGAAATAATCAAGAATTTTTACATATATTTCAGTTGCATCGACAGTGCTGGTATACTGATTTTCATGGCCTGCATTATTATCTCAGTTCCTTGTCATAACTTTGTCAAATGGTTTTGGATGTGCGCCTTAGCTAATGGATAGATGGATGATGGAGAAACTCTGGACTCATCTATTCTGAACATCCGGTGAAACACACATTGTCTCAACTTTGTCAACTGATCCTGGATGTACGCTTTGGTGGATGGATGGATGGTGGAGAAACGATGGACTCATTCGTTATGGGCAGATTTATCCCATTCTCCAACATTCGGTTAACCTTACGTTATTATTAAATTTTTTTCGTCCCTTATCATAACTTTGATAAGTTTAGCCCTCCTAGATTGTAATGCAGACATAAGTTTCTCAACTTCTTCCACTAGTTGTTAATACATATATTCGTTGAGCATCTTTTCAAATTCAACGAAAATATGTATTATCAATTATACGAAGAAG
>JAOYMZ010050785.1:0-14024 GCA_025802335.1 Pinguicula primuliflora | reverse complement strand
TGGTATATTTTAATCATATAAATAATTTTCAAGGGTAATATGGTCTTACATATGTATTTCGTTTATTTTCAAAAATGACACCGCCTGCTTTTCCACTGCAGAAGCATCTCCTCCTCTACCTGTGGATTATATGCCAAAACAGCTTTTGCACCGCAGAAGCAGAAGCAGTTTTAACTAGGGATGGGCATTCGGAATTCAAAATTCAGAATTCAGTAAAAATTCGGAATCCATTCTGGAATTATTTTGGAAGCCGAACCGCAATCCCAATCTATTCCGTATTACAATTCGAAATTTCGAAATTCGGAATGCCCAGTATTTCGGAATTCAGAATCCAAATGCCCAAAGCTAGTTTGGAGAAATACTAAAAAACAAAACTGCGGTGCAACCACCATAAGCAGCTTACATAAGCTGTTGCAAACACTTTCTAAATAAGCTCAAAACACGATATGAATTGAGCTTATCAACAGATGTTAAAGGGATCTCTCCTTCCATCTTTATGCATAAGATTCTCATGGAACATCACTGCAAGCCAGTGATAGCAACTCAGAGGAGATTGAACTCGAGTATGCAAGAAGTTGTGAGGAAAGAGATCTTGAAGTGGTTGGATGCAGGAGTCATCTACCCTATCTCAGACAGCAAGTGGATCAACCCTATTGAATGTGTACCCAATAAAGGTGGATTGACTGTTTAGAGAGTTGAGAATGATGAGCTCATTGCTACAAGACTAGTCACTAGATGAGAAGTTTGTATGAACTACTGATCTGTATGTTATATGTGATCAAATAAATACTCGTAAGTGTACGAAGTACACCCCCGAGGTCGAATCTCTCAAGGACTAAGTGTAGGTTGACTTATACTACTATCGAGCTAATTACTGATTCTTAAGAAAGTAATTAAAGAGTGAGGGTTCAGTTTTGGTGATTATCTAACAATTAAACAAATTAACTAAAAAACAACTAAAAAGACGAGCGTTATAGAGATGGACTTGTTAGAAAAAGGATTATAGGATTTAGTTTCATTTACCTATCAAAAATAGGATTTAGTTTCATTTCGATACACATAATTAATGTCGGGTATCTGAAACATGCAAATGTTATTAGTTCACCTCAAAGGCCATAGGGTCCCACACTTCTAAGTGATTATCTTCTAACTTACGACCTATCAATCAATTCTAGTTCTTATGATAAATTGTGGTTAAAATCCAGGTATTAAACCTTTCTACCTAGATCCAAACTAATGGCGCCTGAACTAGAATATTGTTTGCTTGAGCTATCTAAAGGGTGACTCGATGGTCCTACTCCTTTAGTCTCTAAGGCTCGATGGTACTCATATCTTAAATTTCCAAAGGTTTGTGGCTCGGTGGTCCTACTATAAACAACAAACAACGAATAAATCCCATTACTTCATGTAATTAGATACCTTAATCAACTATGTGCATAAGAATTACTCTACAACCCCATATAAGACAATTAGCTACTCATGTTCAATATTGAAAGCATATTCAATTCCAATGCAAAAGACATATTGAGTTCAAATAAATAAGAAAGTAAAGATTCTCCTTGATTCAGGTGCACGACACAATTAGCTTACAGAATCCTAGACAATCGAAAGAAACCCAATTCTTCAAGTGAATCCAAGCAATTCCAAAGGAGAAGAACGCGAATAGAAAATCGAATCCAAATCCAAAACCCAAAACAAGTGTTCATAGAAACAATATCTTGATTCCTAACACCCAAAAAACTAAAAAACAAGAAGAAAGAACAAGAAGAAATCTCTCAATCTCTGCGTCTCCTCCAATCTCTGGAGTTGACGGCTAGATCGACCTCCTAGACTTGAGTCGCCTGTATTACCTCTCTCGCCACCTCCTATGTACTCCGTGTACGGATGAGAGATGTATGGTACTTCTAGGGCAAGATCCCTGTGAAATTACAAGCCAATACTCCAAACCGTTGAGAGTTACACTTCGATACAAGGGGTATTTCGGACACTGCAGCTTTAGTAGACCCAGTTTGGTAAATTGGCTCCAAACTCTAGCTTGGCCGCCTCTTTTGTATATTTTGTGTATAGAATAGTTGTTACGGACTCCTAGCTACGTCCCTATGAAATTACAGCTCGATCCATGCAGTGGTTTGAGAGATACACGAATTGAAAGGGACAACTGCGTCTTTATACTGCTTCGGGGGCTAGTTTGGAGAGATTGTCTCCAAACTTTATCAGGGAGGCCTCCTGTGTATATCATGTGTAAACCAAAGTTGTAGAGGACTCTTCAATGTATTGTGGTGAAATTTCAGGTCCAGATTCATCCTAGTTGAAGAGATACACATCTTGGACGAAACGGCTTTTTGGATAAGTACAATCTCCAAGATTTTCGGACTTCTCTCCTTTACTTGTTCTTGTAGGAATCTATCTTGTAGGAGAATTATTTCAGTGTGTACAACCATGTTGGAAAACCTGTAAAGTCTACTTTTCAATGGCACTAGAATTAGGTCATTCTATGTTCTGTAGCTTGAGATATGGTCTTTCTTGTGAAAGGTGTCAAAACTGTTCGTAGGCAGACAACACAAAATGCAAAAATGTTATCTTCTTGATCTGTATGAACCATTTCTTCTTCTTTTGTGCCAATCTTCCTACGAGGCTCCCACAACACAAAAAGATAGCATTAATGACCAAAAATAAGAGACAAGTGCTTGAATTACGACAATAAATATATAAGAACAGTATGAATAAGTTGGCCTAAAATAATTTATCAACTACAGAGAGCTCAACAAAGCAACTAGAAAGTACCATTATCCATTGCCTTTGTTGATAAGAAGCTCGATAGATTGGCTTGCCATGCATTCTATAGTTATCTTGATGGATATTATCAAATTATAGTGGATCATGAGAACCAAGAGAAAATTACCTTCACTTGACCTTATGGAACCTTTGCATTTAGAAGAATGTCATTTGGATTATGCAATGCTCCATCCACATTTTAGAGATGTATGATGGCCGCGTTCCGTTATATGTTTGAAGAGGTTATTGAGATCTTCATGGATGATTTCAGTGTATTTAGAGACACCTTTGAGCAGGGTTTAGCTAATTTGAAGAGTTCTTCAGAGGTGTGAAGATGTACAGCTTGTGCTCAATAGGGAGAACTGACATTTCATGGTGAAGGAAGGAATTGTTCTTGACCATAAGGTATCACAGAAGGGATTGGAGGTAGATAAGTCCAAGATTGAAGCTATCAAGAGCCTTCCAGCCCCTATATCAGTAAGAGCAGTGAGGAGTTTCCTTGGCCATGCTGGATTCTACATGAGGTTCATCAAGAAAATTCTCACTTATTGCAAAGCCCCTTCGTCAGTTACTGGAGAAAGATGCAGAGTTCAAGATGACCAAGGAGTGTCTGAGTTGTTTAGAGTAGTTAAAGCAACATCTAATCACAGCACCAGTTATGCAAGAATTTGATTGGAGCTTTCCCTTTGAGATAATGTGTGATGCTTCAGATATAGCAGTTTGTTTTGTTCTAATGCAAGGAGAAGTTCTTCCACACTACCTTCTATACAAGCAGGATGCTCAGTGGAGCAAAACTGAACTATACCACCACATAGAAGGAGATGCTTGCTGTGATCTACTCCTTCGACAAATTTATACCTTATATTATTGGGATCAAGGTTATTGTCTTCACTGATCATGCAGCTATCAAGTATCTAATGGCCAATAAGGATGCAAAGCCGAGTCTTATTTGCTGGATTCTACTTCTACAAGAATTTGATGTGGAGATTAAAGACAAGAGGGGAAGTGAGAATATTGTAGCTGATCATTTGTCCAGACTAGAGGGCATTCACTCTTCCGATTTTCCTTCTCGTATCCCATATTCTTTCCCTGATGAGCAGGTGTTGGATGTAGCTATTCATCCTTGGTTTGCTGACATTGTTAATTGTCTAGCCATCATCCGAACCCCTATCTTGAGCTGGCAGCAGAGGAAGAAGTTTTTCTCTGATCTCGAGCACTACATTTGGGAGGGTCTTTACTTCTACGGGCTGTGTGCTGATCAGGTGATCCGTAGGTGTGTGTCTGAAGAAGAAATGAGTTATATCTTGCAGCACTACCACTCTTTTGAGTGCGGTGGTCATTTTTGGAGGAAAGGGGACAACAGCTAAGGTGCTGCAAAGTCATTTTTACTGGCCAAATTTATCCAAGGATGCCCACAAGTTCTCTCAAACTTGTGACAGATGCCAAAGGGTGGGCAACTTCTCCAACATAAATGAAAGGCCTCAAGTTGGCATTTTAGATGTAGAGTTGTTTGATGTTTGGGGGATTGACTTCATGAGACCTTTTGTGCCATCTCACATTCAGCTATACATTCTGGTAGCAGTTGACTATGTGACAAAATGGGTTGAAGCCATCACCTCCCCAACAAAAGATGCTGCAGTGGTCTTGAAGTTCATGAAGAACAACATCTCTGCCAGGTATGTAACTCCTAGATTCATTGTTTCTGATAGTGGATCTCATTTTTAAAATAGGTTGTTCGAGAATTTGCTTGCCAAGTATGGAGTGAGGCACAAGGTCACTCTACCATATCATCCCCAAGAAAATGGGTAAGCCGAAGTATCCAACAGGGAGATCAAACTCATCTTAGAGAACACTATTGGAGCTTCAAGGAAAGATTGGGCCATGAAACTGTCTGATGCTCTTTGGGCATACAGAACTACTTATAAGACACCTATTGGTGCATCTCCATTCAGATTATTGTATGGGAAGCATGTCACCATCCTGTTGAGCTGGAGCACAAGGCATACTGGGCTATAAAGACTCTGAACATGGATCCTACAACTGCTGGAGCCAATTGATCACTTCAACTATCTGAGCATAAGGAGATGAGACTTAATGCTTATGAGAGTGCCCAAATCTATAAGGAGAAGATAAAGGTATGGCATGATAAGCACATCACCATAAGGTCGTTTGAAGAAGGTCAACAACTACTCCTCTTCAACTCAAGGTTGAAGCTCTTCCCTAGAAAGCTCAAGAGTAGGTGGACTGGCCCCTATGAAGTTGTTGAAGTGTATCCCTATGGAGTTGTGGGGATCGAAGATGAAGAGTCTGGAGTTTTCAAAGTCGATGGAGATAGATTGAAGCTGTATACTTCTCCTGAAAACCTTGTCAAGAGGAAGGAAGTCATATGCTCCAAAGATTGAAGAAAGAAGAAGTCTATATAAGGACTATAATCATAGGTCTGCTTGGGAGACAACCCAAGAAGGTAATATCTATTTTAGTGTTTCTTTAGTTTTGTAATGCTCTTTTTGATGTCAAGTGCAGACAAGTTGAAGTGAAGATCGAGTGTGGGGTGAATCACCCTTGGAAGAAGTTTCAAGGAATCATAAAAGTCATCTTTAAAGCCAAAAGCAAGGATTGCAACAACTTCCACCAAGTTGTATTGCTCTAAAACCCCCTTAAGCATAAATTCTAATGAATTTAGTCTTTACGTAGTTCACGTGGGGGCAAATGAAAGTTTTAAGTGTGGATTGAGGGGTAGTAGTTCATCTTGTCATATGCCTGCCATTCTGTTCATTATGACATAGACTTGATGATTTTTGGCCCATTTTTTTTTGCTTGATCATGCTGATTTTGCTCACTTACATTCGGATGGCTAGATGTTTACCTATGCATACTCTCGTAGTTGAACTCTTAGTGGTATGAATGGTGGCGTGCATGAGTTTAGAAGTTAATCCGAAGTTGAGTGTTCATACTTTTCTATGAGAGAAGGAGAGATGCAGCCTTTATTTTGGCTTGAGTAAGATGATTTTGGTGAACCTGCTTGTGACATTTGAGCAGCGTTGGGAGCCAGCTTAAAGTCAATCAAAGAAGCTGAAGAAAGACAGAATCAGAATGCTAAGGAAACTAGAAAAGGAAGGAAACAAAATCCCTAAAGCAAAACAAGAAGAAGGATGTGAAGCTGAAAAGAAAAAGAATATGAACCACCCCTTCACATAACAAAAGGAGATTTGAAGTCCATAATTCAAAGCAAAAGGAGACTTGAAGCAAATCCAAGAAACTCAAAAGTCCAACAACAAACAAAGAAGAAACTTAGCTACACCATCAAGCTGAAAAACAGTAAAGTACATAGAAGAAGAAAACAGTTTGGTTGAAGAATGAAGAGAATAGGTCATAAGCAGTTGATCACCATGATCTCTTATTCGGACTGGACATAAAGGACTGTTCACGTGCATGTAGCCAAAGTGAGAGGCCATCAATTCTTTTCCAACTCCATCAAGTTAGGAACTTTTCACCTAAACACTGTTCCCCAATGAGTGTGATGAAGTTGAGGTTCAACTTGAGATTGGTGCAAAGACTCATGCACTAGGTTAGAAATGGAGAAGTGTTCAATTCATCACTAGACAAAGCAGAATATAGGCTAGAAGAGACACAGTTAGGAGCTACTAGGGAAGCATGGACTAAGGAAATGTATAGTGATGCATTCAGTCACCTATTCTGCCTCTTTCTAGTTGCAAGTTCCCATTTGATCTCACTGATACATTGCATTGATAGTATACTGCTAATTTGAATTGCTTAAGTGCATTTGATGTTTTGCTTCAAGCCATTCTTCAAGCCAGACCCATCTATATAATGCATGATATATTCTAATCTTGAACCCTTTCAACATGCATACATGCTACATTACTTTCATCTATGGTAGCTTAGATTGATCATATGCTTGAGGACAAGCATATTTTAAGTGTGGGGTAGTTGATAAACTCACATTTAACCATGTTTTGAGCTTATTTAGCTGACTACTTTTCATTAAATTATGCCCTAAATACTTATATTATGACCCAATTTGTGTTCAAATGTTCTAGGTTAAAGAAATGCGATATGGCCGTGTGATACACATTTTCTACACCATTCTACATATAATTTGGACCTACACGAGCTAAGAGGGGAAAAACAATGCAGTTTGGGCAAAGGCCACCCACCCTCCAAAAGTTTGTCTTACCATTTTAGGTAAAGAAGAAAAATGTCACAACTGCCCATTGTATCGAGCATATCTCTCAAACGACTACGACAGAGGTGCTGTAATTTTACAGGGACGTATCCCTAAGAGTCCTCTACAATTTGTGCTCACACATTAGAGATATTAGAGGTGGCGAAGATCGAGTTTTAAGCAATTTATCCATTCTGGATAAAAAAACAGGTGAAATGACTGAGCAACTGGCATATCTCTTGGAATTCTTTGAGGATAGGGTTGTAACTTCACCAGGTGGTAGCCCTTAAAGCTCTCAACAATTCTCATTCCGACATATCGATCTTTGGCAAAAGCTCTGAGTCTGACAGATGATGATTCCCACACGTTTAGGTCTAGAGTGGCTAGTGTCTTGACCGTGAGTCCTAGTTACATTAGAGTCCTGTGGTTCTAGAGTGGTTAAGTTAGACATTGAACACATTTAAGGATACATGAACGCATAGTGAGGCAAAACACCAAAGGCTTGAGTGCCTCTCTCTATTGTGATCAACTCCTGAATCTATTGCTTGTCTAGTTTGAATGTTTTGACACCATTTAAGTGATATCTCTCTAGTTTCTATTTACTTAGTTTCATTTATGTTTGACTAGTAGTTTAGTGAATCCAAACACTTGTATGTTCGGTTACCTTGATACTTTGTTATGAATTGAGCATGTTTTAGCCTACTTCCATGAGAGATGACCTTTACTCACTAAGTAAAGTTACTACTTGAGACAGTGTGCACTTGCACGAGTTCTACGAACACATCACCATCTTGCAAATTTGCCAAGAAGAGATGTTCAGATAAATGCACTAATGGCCCCTTATGTGATGCAATTGAGGAAACAAAGCTTCATATCTATCACGAATGTACAGTTATGAAGCAATTGTGGAGTAGAGTGTATCAGTGGACAATATTACCTGCCAACGACATCCAACTAGAGGATGATTTCTTGAATCAACACATGCAGGTTCACAGGTATACCTGGAAACCACAATTGTGGAACGCTTTATGGCAAGTCACATCCTGTCAGCTCTGAAGAGGATGAAATATGGAAATACTCAGCAATACGGTTGGGAAGAAGTTGAAAAATTCAAATTCTTACGAAATGCGATTATGGCATATCCTCAAAGTGTGAAATCTGGTGCATGTGTTGATCAAAGCCACTTTGTCCGACTTAATCTAGGGTTTTAGCTTCTTTTGCATCTATTTACCCATACTTATCATGTATTGATGCACTACTTCACACCGATATATGGGATATTTGCTGGATTTAACATGTTTTGTGTGCAAGAAGGAAAGCTACACAAGTTCAAGATCTCTTTGAAGGAAAGAAGGAAGATGCACCTTTGTCACTATATTGAAGCTTCAGATTTTCATCATCTTGGAGACCATGAAAGCTGAATTTTCGAGCTTACCTATATTCTGGAGGTCTTATGCTATGTCAAGGGGTGAAAATTTGCCCTGTTCTGTAAAAGAAAGATAGAGCCCGAGTAAAACTGTAAAGAACGTAAAAAAACAAAAAAAACTCGGTTTAAGTAGCAAGAGAGACTAAATGATACTGGGCCAATCTTCATCCATCATTTTGGGCTGAACAAGTTGGGCCAAGAATGAAAAAAATCTCACTTCCCTTCTTTTTTACCAATGTAAGAAAAGCCCACATTCTCCTCATTTTTTGTTCCCGCTTAGTCTGGTATACATGGTCTGGGGAGAAAAACTAGGGCAAACAGTTTTGGCAGCTATCAAGGAGCTAGAAGGACGAAGGGAAGAGTGGAGAAGCCACAACCATTCTCCAAAAAGATTTCATTCGAAGGTAGGTAGTTTATCTTTGAATGGGGTTTTGGTTATTAGCTTTGGGTAGATTTAAGTTGCGGTTGTGGGATTGATGCTTGTTCTTGCTTTGCGATTTCATAGTACTCTGTTAGAATTCTGTCTGGTGTTTAATCCTATGATTTCTGCCTTATATGACAGTTGCCTATTTTACAAATCTGTAAATTATTTTTAAACCTTTGGTTCGATTTAATGTATGGATCGAGTTGTTGTCTTGTAAGTAGCGTTGATTCTCATGTGTTGAAGAGGTTTGTTGTTATATTTTACCAGAGAGTAATGTAGTCCTTTTGTTGCAAGATAAGTTTACTATCGAGTTTTTCATGTGTACAGAGATGAGTTTTTAAAAAGAGAATGATATTCCCGTGATCTTCTAACTGTGTGATTTGAAGAGGAAGAAAGAAAACGAGTTTTCAAAGTGTTGATCTTACTGGATTTGTGAAGCCGTGTTTGAGATTGCAAAAGGAAGATATGAAATGGGTTTTCAATGTGTAGTTCTTGCTGTGATTATATCTGTTAGTGAAAGATGATCTGAGGTATTTAAAATGTGTTTTCAAACAGAGTACAGATGGATTCTGTAGCAATGTATCTATGTGTGTTTGGTTGAGAGGAAGCATGTGTTGAGAGGAGGGGAGCCCAGAGGTCGACCTGGGAAAGGTGATGTGAGGCCTGTGTGGCAAACTCTTGAATGAATGAACTGTGTGAAGGGTGCCTGTGTGGCTGTCCGACTGAGATCTATGAGATGGGTTCTGGACGTGCTCACGCCGAGGAGAACAGAGGAAGTGAGGGCCTCCAGGGTGTGTGTTTCTCGAAAGGAAACGTTGGTGCAGTGACAAGAAACCGGTCCTCTGAGCTGTGTGCTGGGGCAGGGGTTGAGTCATTAACACTGCGAGTGTGGAATCCATCTTTTCATTTATGAAGCGTGATATTTTCTTTGAAAAGTTAAGAGGAGACTAGCTAATCTATTTCCTGTTCGTTTTTTATTCAAACTCCAATTTTATTATGAAAAGAAAAGCTGGTTTATATAACTTATAATTACGTGGTTTGCTGCTGGATTTTCTAGGAATTCCAGTTGCTGTACAATGAGTTAAACAAAGATGTGCTCGATCTCTTTTGTGTAAAGTGCTGAATGAATCTGTTAGCTGTCTAGGAAGTGAACTTGAAGAATTTATTTTGTTTCATGCATCTTATGTCTTGTACACTACTGTCATTGCTGCATAAACATCATGTAGAGGCATGATTGGGCTGGTGAGGGGTCATACTCAAGAATCTTAGAATCACATTCATGTAGAGGTAGTTTTATGTTGGTTGGGTTGAAATGTTTGCAGTTTGTACTGCGTGCGGTGGTTTGAGTGACATTCAATAGGTGAGTTACCTACTGGGCTTCTTGGAAGCTCCCCACTTTTAAATCAGAAATGTATAAATCAAGGTGGAGCGGCTATTGGTAGGAACTGAAGATTCTGACAGAAAGCGTTAGAGATTATGTTTTGTCAAGGTCCTTAAATGGTTGTCCTTGCTGTCAATTTTAAACTCTTGGGAACATGGATAGGTATATGTTTGATAGTTTACTCCTTTCGCAATCCAGACATATGTGGTTGGCTCATTTCTTAATATGTGCTTACATTCTAGACTCGTGTATATAGCTTCAAATTGGGATTTAGTAAATGGCTTGGGTGTAGTAGATTTCAAATGAGGAAAATTACTACACTGCCCTAACGACCCCGTATTAATTCAAGCGATGGATTTGGGTCGTTAAACAATATGCTTATCGAAGCTGGAAAATTACAATACGTTTACTGATAAGCCCTTGTTTGGAGCTTATTTTACCTATCATTTTATATCATTTTGTGCCTCTAACAATGGACTAAATCATGTTCATTTGTCTTAGATTGGAGAAAATGACCACATCATTACACTTTGGTGCATTTTCACCCTTTTTTTGCATATTATGGCATGATTTGTGGATATTGAATTCAGGTGTAAAGAAGAGTCAAGATGTTACATGAAAGATCAACTTAAGGACCCAGATGCAGTTTTATAAGAAGAAGTTCTCAGACCAAAATCCAAATCTTCCAACTAAAGCTACATTCAACACAAGTCTTTTGGAGGGAAACCGAATTATTCAAGGGCCAAAGAAGGCGTAAGAGCATCGTTACTCTCTTAATCTTTCGGACAAGGGTTACAAAACCGAGAATTGAACAACACATTCGGACACACGCAAGGGATGAAGAGGAGGAGAGCAAGAGGCGATTCAAGCAGCCACTCATCCGAAAGGGGGATTCTACATATTCTTCTAGTTTTTGTTGCAATGGCTTTGTTTTTTATTGTATTTGCTAACTCTAGAGCTCGTGTTTCAAGCATGAGCTAGTTTTTCGTGGCTTGGGGATCGGTTGAGCTCACTATGTAAACACATTTCGAATTGTTCATGTATCTAATATCCTAGCTTGTTATTTCATATGATGTGCTTGCTCTCCTTGTGAATGAGTTCTAGTGCACGGGTTCTTCATTTATATAGGTGAATCTATACGGAAACTAGCTCAGAAGGGTAGGTTCCTACACAGGGCACACTCACATTATCGTCCTTGAAGTCTTTACCCATAACTCGTGGTGCTATAATAAAGATAGTCACGTTTATGAACTCAAAGTCATCAATATACGACTGGTGGAGGGTATGCCTGGTGAAATTCACTCGTTGAGGTCTAGAGCAGTCACTGTCTTGACCGTGAGCTTTGGTTGCATTTGAGTCTCATGGTGTGAACAAAACAAGCAAAACTTTAGTACATGAATGAGTAGATATGTTGCAAAGTGAGGCAAGATACATTGTGTCCTGAGGTATTCCTCCAAATTTGTCATGGTTTCCTATTGTCCTCGTTAGCTTGTGACTGTCAGTGCTATCATTTGGTCATTAGTCTCATTTTAATTAGCTTAGCTGCCTTATAATTCATTTAATCTCATGTTTATAGTTTAGACCACAACATGATGTTTGGTTAC
The DNA here is from genome assembly GCA_025802335.1 of Pinguicula primuliflora. Taxonomy (NCBI): domain Eukaryota; kingdom Viridiplantae; phylum Streptophyta; class Magnoliopsida; order Lamiales; family Lentibulariaceae; genus Pinguicula; species Pinguicula primuliflora. The sequence goes on along the minus strand of JAOYMZ010050785.1, from coordinate 2,228 downwards.
TCTGATTGTGTTGATGAGCTTTGCATGGTAAAGACCTACTCTCTTAGGAGATTATCCTTTCTTTCACTAGTAAGGTTTAGTACTTGCGACTGTTTATGCTTGCATGTAAGTGTGTTGCATTTGCAGCCCATCAAGTTTTTGGCATTGTTGTCGGGGAATAGCTTCCCTTTACATGTTTAGTTTGCAAGCACAATCTTTGTTAACTATTTTTATTTTGTTTATTGAAGCTCATTTTGCTTACTGCTTTGTTATCTCTTGTAGTTTATGATACTACGAGCAGGTGCTGATCGTAAATCACTGGGACAAAGAGAGAGAGGGAGGTGAGAGCCATCAAGAGATCTTTGAAAGTGCCATCAGAAGTTGCACTTTTCAACCTTGAAAGAGAATCTGAGTTAGAGGAGGTAGAAGTGATATTTGCTGCCTTTGCTTCGGATCTTGACCAACCAGAAGTCAGAGAAGTTGAGTCTAAATCTTAATATCATCCACCAGAATTGAACACACCATGAGAGATGGATGCAGTTCCTAACCCTGATGACAGATCCTTGGAATCTTTTGCTATCGCAGAAGCTATTGCCATTGCACTTGCAATCCGAAGGCCACCCATTGGTGCTCACAATTTTGAGCTTAAACCTTCAACCATAGCCTTGTTCCAGCAGCATTCCACCTATGGAGGGGCTGTGTCCAGTAATCCTTGTACTCATGTTGATGCATTCTTGGAAATTTGTGATACACTCAAGATACAAGGTGCAGATTAAGAAGCCGTTCGGCTGAGGTTGTTTCCTTATTCCTTAAAGGATAAAGCAAGAGAATGGTTGTATAGTCAGCCATCTGATTCTGTTCAGACTTGGGAGGGGCTGAGAAAGGCTTTTATCACCCATTTCTTTCCCCCAAGCAGAACAACCTGGATTATGAATGATATTCAGACCTTTCAGCAGAGGCCACAAGAGACTATATATGAGGTGTGGGAGAGATTCAAAAGTTTGTTGAGGAGTTGTCCAAACAATGGACTGGAACATTGGAGAGAAATCCAAGCCTTTTATTTTGGCTTGGATCAGAACACAAGAAGAGATGTGGATGCAGCTGCAGGAGGCTCATTTATGCAGAAATCTTACAACCAAATCTGCACACTGATGGAGGACCTTGCACATAATTGAGTTGGTAGAGAGATTGAGCCAAAGAGGTACTCAGTAAGTCCTGAGTACATGCCAGAATGACACATTGGTCGGCGCATTGAGTGCCCTTACTATTCAGGTGGCACAGTTTGCACCTAATCATCAGCAGGAACCACAAGTCAGACCAGTGGCAGTAATTCAATAGTCTCCCCCCTCAATCTTATGCAGTTTTCCAACCAACTTGTGAAATTTGTGGAGTGCTTGGCCACCATTTAAGTCATTGCAAAGAACCTCCTCCATCTGATGTTGAACAACTGAATTATATTCAGCAACAAAAATTTCAGAACAATGGATACCAGAACAACTATCGAAGGAATGATGCTCTTGATTTTATGTGGAGTAATCTTCAGGGTGGTTTAAATGTGCATTTGTTGCAACCTCCAGCTCCCAGAACTCAGTATCACGGAGTGAGTGATCCATCTAGTAGTCAGAACAACCAGACACTGTCTCTTCAAGAGATGCAGAGGAAAACATAAGAAATGGTCCAACAAATGGCTAAATAGAATCTGAGTTTCAATGCAAAAGTGGAAGTTAGTCTCCAGAATCAACTGGTGATGCTTCAAGGTCAACAAGCTGCCCTTCAGAATCAGAAGTGTCCTTGCAAAAGTTGGAAAATACAGTAGGGCAGCTGGCCTCACAGTTACAGGAAAAACAGAAGGGTATTCTCCCTTCTTTCACTGAAAATAACCCCAGGGAGAGCTGTAAATAAGGATGACAATTTTGCCCCGCCCCGGCGGGGCGACCTAGACCCGCCCCACCGCGGGGTGGGTCGGACCCGACCCTTGGGCGGGTCCGGGGCAGAGGTTGGAGACCCGCCCTGGACCCGTCCCGCACATATATATTTATATTTATATATTTTTAATCTTGTTATTTTATTTATAACTATAATTTAATTGTTTTAAATTTATAAATATTGAAAAAAATTTAAAATAATGACCAAAGAGAGAAAAATATAGTTAAAAATGAGTAGAGTGATTTTTTTTAACAAAATTTTGATATTTTTTTCCATGTTTAATTTATTTTTTTAATTTTAATATATTTTTTTAATTTAATTTT